>UCOL01000089.1:0-114576 GCA_900474335.1 Ormyrus nitidulus
ATATTGACTAATCAAATCAAGCCTTTAAATGCTTCAACATGGCCGCTCATCACTTTTTTAAGAAGGGATTTAAAGAAAAAATAACTAAATTTTTAACACAAATTATGAAACTTATTATAGCAAATTTTAGTTATAAAATATAGTCATTTTTATCCGGATTCACAAACTGTTTTTGCGTTACCGACAAATAAACTACTTTTAACTTTATCGAGAGATGAATTCTCCATTTTAAAAATGTTGAAAAACCGTTATTTATTTCGGTCAATCTGAATTTGATGCCTAAATACTTGAAACAAAAGCAAATGGCCACATTCATAACAAAAGAAAACGCAAAATACTTTACTTGAAAAACTTTTGAGTATCGTTCTTTAAACTAAAAAATATTAAAAAGGTATTTTAAATATTTTTTAAATAAAACATTTTTAATACAATATTTAAATTTAAATTTCTGTCCTGAGCTAAAATTGAACGTAAATTCGTTTTGTTATATACCGGAAAAATGAAAGAACATGGCTTTTTTCAGTGGAACTTTAGTGCAAAAAGCGGATATTAAGTATAAAAAATTTGAATATTAAAAATGTTGTTTGTCGAACAGTTTAAGATTGACGTAGATTTAACAAACTAGAAATTTGAAATAAATGAGTTAATAGTAATGTAAAAGAGGCCCATTGATTCGATCGTTGAAATAGAAGAAAATAAGAAAAGTTGATTACTTGGGTTTGTTTCAGCAGTCCAACAAAGGGTAGCAGCAAGCTGGAAATGCTGGCGGGCGTAAAGTCGCAGGTGGCGTCGTCGATGAGCGGCTGGCTGAGCGGCGGCATCCCGGGGCTGAACCGCGGCGGGGCCGCGAGCGGCGAGGCCGAGCCCGGGGCGCAGGCCGACCCGGCCGCCGGCGGCGAGGCGACGACGCGGGATCCCGCGTCAGCGGACGCGACAGATAACGTAAAAGACGATGACGCAAGCAGGTGGGTTGCAGGGTACGTGACACAGCGGCCAGCCGTACTCCGGGTTCGCCTCCGACGGGTCGACACTGCTCTTCCTCTCTCTTATTATTCTTATTCTTATTCTTATTCTTATTCCATTCGCCTTTCTTTCTCTTTCCTTTTATATCTTTTCTATTCTTTTGCTTGGAAGATTAACTGGAGTCCAGGTATTGTTTTGAAGGAATAGTCTCTCCAATTGCAGATTACTTTTTTTATTTCAAAACTCTAGTGCAATACATATTCCTTCTCATGTAGCAAAACTTTACTCCACCTAATCAAGAGTGCTGCACGATAAATCTTTTACGTGGGATTTCATTTCCTCAGGATGAATGAGTATTTTTTATTCAATTAAATATATCAGATCATTTCTTGGATTTAATAACTAGCACTTGAGTAAAGCTTTGCAACTCTCCAGATATTAAACATTAAAATCCAAGAAATATCTGCGCTAGTCATTTTATTCTCTTCTAGATACTGATCAAGTGATATTTCACTGTAAACGGTTTACTGTGCAATATTATCATTTCATTACTTTCTAAATGACTGGAAGTGAAAATTTCCCTCAACAAACTGCCTATTCTTTTGCTCTTTTGCAGCAGGGAAATTTTTATTTTATCGAATTCAGAAAAAAGCTTTTCGGTATTCCGTTTTTTTACTTCTTTTTTCCGTCAACGTATATGTACATTACGGCTGATCGCTTTGTAAAACGAAAAGTTAATTTCGTAACGACTGAGTTTTAAAAGTAATCAGATAAACTTTTTGCTTTGTAACTTTTAATTACGAAATTTGCTTGAAAAAAATATATGTTTTATCATATAAGTATATATGACATAATTAATGAAAAATAAAAACAGAAAAAAATTCCTTAGTTTATGCGGTAAAAAGTTTTGAATTTTACAAACATATAATTTATCTATATCTATCAGTGTCCTTTATTAAGAAAGACAATATAAATTATTGTTCATCTGTATATTAAGTCTGTTTATCATTAGCTATGCGTCTGGTATACACAGAAATACATATACATTTCATATACTTTAACGACATTGTTTCCGATTTCCTTCAGATACAAGTGGGTTAAACTTTTTATTAAATGAATTTTTATGCTCCACTTCTGCTAAGTCTTCTTTGGGGAAAAGCAACCTATTTTCGAGTAAGCTGCTTCTTAAATTTTTCAATTCAAGAAAATCGAAAGATTCATGAAACTCAAATATCAAATACTCTTTCAGATAAAACTTAGTTTTTAAACTTTAATTATGGGGAGAATGTAATTCTAGATAATCTTTATATTTTTTTAAATTTATCATGTATATAATTTCTTCGCCAATCGTTAGGAAAGTAATATGGGGAGTCGAACTGTATGCATACGAATGAGAGACTTCCGGCAGTTACCCGTCCTTCTTCTGTTTCCCATATTGGATTTGATAATAGAATTCATGAGGATGATTTTACGTGCTAAGCAATTTTTTATGCGCTCTAAATTTTTATTATTATTTTTAGTATAAAAAGATCTTGTATTTTAAATCACAACTTGACATATTAAATTAAATGAAAAAAAAAAAAAAAATGTTCGTTCACTACACAATGTATTTAATTCATAAATATTGAATTTTTATTAACAAAGGCTGGTCGAAAGTTACTTATTTGAAACAAGACGGCTATTATAAAATAATTCTTTTGAAATAAATTATCTCATTTTTCAGAATACTTTGTTGCAAATAAAAAGAGAGTTAGAAAAACAAAGGAATTAATAAACAAAGAAAGGGTGAGACGTTACAGTTACGCGGCTAATTCTCGAGTATATTAAATGAAAATGCTGTTCTCTTATCATTGTCGCTTCTGCTTCTCTTATACTCTCTTCAGCCGGATGCAAATCATTATTCTCGCCCAGTATATCTCTGATTCCCTTCCTCAATCTCTCAGTTCAACTCCTTTAGCTTCATTGTCTGCTGAGAAACAAAGACGTTTGTTATTATTCCGCGAGCTTTGAAAGCAAAGCAAATGGATCGTGCTACCATCATAATTTGTGTCCCAAGATTTCCGCGATAAATATATCGAGTCCATAGCCAAGAATTCTTAAGACTTGAATTTTTTTAAATCGGAATTTTTAAGATGTATGGGGACACTGACCACAATGCGCAATGGAAAATTGGTAAATTGACTATTATATCATTAAAAATAGATTATTTTTTTAGGTGATAATTCTAGGTTAAAATCATATGTCAGAGGTTTTTGATAGACTTGAATTGATTATATTGTACGGTAAATCTTATTAGTACATAATATTTAGATAATAGCTAGAGGGTAGTAATTTACAGCTATAATTTGACAATGTTTTAGAGTAAAATTGATATCTATTACCCAAAGTCGAAGAAACATTAACGAGCTATTTGAACTGCTAAACTATTTTACTCTAAACTATATTTAAAAACACTGAATCACCGTGGGTGTGTGTGAGCGCACGAGTAATAACGTATGAATGATTAGTGCAGAAACCTGGTTATAAATGCCTCGTCGCCGTCGTTGCTGGACACGCCGGGCAAGTTCGACTGCTCATTGATAATTAATGATTTCAGTGCGACCGGCGGAGCGGACAGCGGCCCTGCTAGTCTTGGAGGTACACCGACAGAAGACAAGGATGGACAGCAGGCCTTCGGCGCTGGTGAGCCTTTTTTCTGCTCTTCTCACCCCCTTTATGCACGCACGAGGTTTTTTACCCCGAGGCTCTCTGAGCGTCAGTTTGAATGCTTTATGCCGACAATGGAAGGAAAAGGCCCGCTGGTTGTGGATTCAGCCTTTGTCCAATGGCCATTTTTTGCCATTGTAAAAAACGGCAAGGCGACGCTAGATTTATGCAGTCTGTCAAAGAGACGCCTGACTGGAATGTAACTTTTTTAGACTCTGCAAATTTATAGCGACACGCAGTAATTGAACCTTTCTTTTTTAATATTGCCTTTTTCTCAGCTGTATTTTTAAGACTGCATGACATTTAAAGTTTTCAACAAAATATGTGCTTGTACGTTTAGAAGGATGCTAGTTTTCATTTAAATCTTAACTTAGTTTCTTTAACGTTTTCGCAAACTAATGAGTGCAGTACAGTGTATAGTTCAATTTTTTTTAAGACATGTAACTCTAAACTTATTACAAATATAAATTAGATTAGATTACATTAATAGATAGAAATTAAATATAAATTTTCACTATACTATAGAAGTTAGTATTACATCCTGTGCAAACGTTTGACCAAAGTTACACTCGATACTTCCGTAGGTTAATAATTACTTAATGGTCCAACTCCTTTATATAACTAAAATCTTTCTACATCTATAACTATTTTATATTTAAACTTAACAGGAGATATTTGCTCAGAAACTAATACATCTATTCTTAGAACGAAATGGAATTTCTATTAACGTTTACCTAGAGACGTGTTCTCGCGAAGGAGAATTAAAGTTTATCGATTTTGATTATTTTGATTTTGTCAATGTTTTATTATTTTAGTGTCATTTCATTCGCTCAATATCGATTTTCTCAAATAACGCAATTTTTTGCCCACCTCGAAGAAAAAAGGACAATCTTTAGAACGAACTATTTGGACTGATGTGAAATAGGAGCAACGTATCGAATCAACTCCCATTCACAGTCGGTACGGCTTTCAATTTCGAATATTCCAGATCACCAAAAGCTTTTGTGTGCTCGTAGGAGCGTCCGGTGTCTTGAATATCAACAATGACGCTCGTTCTCTTGCTTCCTTCGCGGAAATGCATTGGTCAATATTACACTCGACGTTTCTTCTCGTAGAAATGTATTATGTTCATTCAAAAATAATTATTTTAACTAAAAGTGATATTTTTATGATGTAAAAAAGCTACAATAACTGCTAATAATCTTAGATAGTCTTTATAATAACAAATATACTACGAATGATTTTGAGGAAGAACGTGCACGTTAAACTTTTATTAACAGTAAAGAGCGGTATTAACTTGAATAGCTTTTACGTTATGTACATTAGTTTTATGAAAACTTATTTATAAAATAATAGTTTCTTTTGTTTTATTTTATAACTCTATTATTAGATATTATTAGATAAATTTCTTTAAAATATCTGTTGTAATTTCCACGCGAATAACTTCAATGTAATACATAAAAAATCTTGTACAATTATGCAAGGTATGGATTCTTTTATTGTATTTATTAAAATGCATGCTCTGTCAAAAAATACCGTAAGTTGATAAAGTAAATAAATGTTAAAATTTATTTCAGGTGGATCCAAATTCAGTGGTAAAACCCTATATATGTGGTTACATGTCGTAGTAATTCATGTTTACTTATTTTCGTGTCATTGTGCAAGAAAGTCGTGCCGAATATTTGAATTATCATCATGCATGAACTCTATTTAAACAATTTAAGATTGTAAATGTATTTTCTGAAATATAGCAAAAATTATATAGTAAAATTAAAATTTCTTTTAAGATATATCTTTAAATTGGTATCTTCTTGATGTGCAAAAATTTCTTTGCAAATCTTAGACAACAAAGGCATTTCTAAAATCATTACATTTATTAAAGTAGATTCAATTTGATAGTGAATTTTGCATATTATTTCTTAGAATTTAAATTGAAAGAGAAGTAAAACAGTGACGTCTTATTTTACTTAAAATTATTTGAGATTATGATACATAAGTTTAAGAACACATTATTTTCCATATAAAAAAAAAAAAAAAAAAAAATTCATTCGTTTAACTTCCAAATGAATTTCGCAGGAAAATTACGACTAAAGAATCGCAATGGCCTTTGATTTTCAGTGTCGACGAAGGCGCTGGCAGGCGCCAAGAGCCTGGGTGGCTTCCTGTACAGTGCAGTCAACAAAGCCGGCAAGTCCGTAGCCGAGGCGGGCGCCAAAATCAAGAAAACCGTCGAAGAGAACGTGAGTCTTCTTTTTTCTCTCTTTAACTTAGCTCCCCCCGCGATCCACACAGAATGAGCTTTGAATTTTTGAAGGATTCGCCGTCCCCTAATGTCTCCGATCTGTGAATTATTTATAAGAATCCCCTTCTCTGCAAGCTTTTATTCACTGGTTCTCGAGGATGCTCTCTATTATGCGAGAATAGAAATTGATCTTTAAGATTCGCTACCGCGATGTTGAATTTTTAGTAGTTGGAGCTGGATTTTATTTAATCTAGGAGACTATTTAACTAGCTAGACGTTAACCCACTCACTCTTCACTCTTATTAACTGAGATATTAGGATGGTCGTTTATAGTATAAAATAACCTTTAAATTATAATATATATTATATTCTTTTATACTTTTGCTTAATTCATAGATAGATATTATGGTTGAAAAATAAGTGTAATTTAATTAAAATCTTTATTTTAAGTGATGATTTTAATAATTCTACTGTATTACTATTTTACTAAATTTTAAAAATAATGTGTAATTTTAACAAAGCAGCTAAATAAAGGGAAGTTTTCTGTTACTACTAAACTTTTAGAGCACTACCCCTAGAAAGCTCATTAAAGTGTATTTTGTATCCTAAATAAACTTTTACCATATTTCACCACTATCATTATCTCATTTTTAGTGGAGTTATTCGTAATTATAAATGCTAGTTACCAAAATTATTCTTTATTGATATAATAGCTTCCACTTTTATCCGTATTGTATGAAGTTTACTTTTATAGAAGAACATAATATTATTTTCCTTGAAAAATTAAAGTATTTTTAATAAAGTTTTTAATATCTACGTTAATAAGAATTTGATAAAGCTTATATATTGCAAGTCGTTTTCTTCCAGTCGGAAAACTATACTCGACCTTATTATTTTAATACCAGACGTATTATCAGAAAAACTTAAAAAAAAAAAAAGATTTCTAAAAAGCAATTTTGTGCTGCTGCCCAAACATAAAATAATTTAGATAAGAATTACATATTTCCTATTTATAATATTTACTTTTTTTGTAATTGTTTGCAAAAGCATGTGATTAAGTTAAATAAAATATTTTTTACATATTATCAAAGCAATATTAGTTGATTAAAAAAGATACTTGTTTTCTAAATTTTGAATTAGCCAAACATTGCTTAATAGTGTACAATATTCTTATTGAAAAAGTAAAAAAAAAAATGAGAATTCCGCTTGCGTAAACGAAGTGGAAAAAAAGCAACGAACGAAATATATCTGCTATTGTCTCTCGCTAGCTGCCGAAAAAATAAGAAGCCAGCGAAAGCTGCTGCGCGCGAGCTTGATCTTGATGGCGCGGGGAAAAATCGATAAAGCGAAAGCTCCCCGAGGGAAGAAAACGCGAGCCTCCCTTTATAGATATTGAGTTGGCTTGTGAAAACTTACTTCTCTCACTTTTTCTGATGGGACGAGAGTTTTGGGTAGCGTGACCGCCCGATATGCACAATACCCAGAGGTCAATGTATCCTAATGCGCTTTTCCAAGTTAATGCTTCCGACTGAGAAAGCTTTCAAGTTATATATATATAGCCTTTCTTCGTTAAATTTAATTTTCCTGTGCAGTACGAATACTGTCTAAATTTATTTATGACTTTCAGAAGAAAACGTGGAAATAAAATAATGAAAGTAAAAATCGTTTGAATTGATGTAAGATCAAAATCCAATATGGTAGGTGAAAAGTACACCTTTAAATTTTACGGGTTGTGATGTAAATGACAATCGATTTAATCATTATTTAATATGGCCATTCTAAATTGTCGTTTGCGAACAACTTTGTAAAACGATTCACCGTGTGTTGAAAAAAATAGTTTTGAAAGTTTTCGACAAAAAATAATTGCGAATATAAATGAAATCCATTTTTTAAAATCAAGTTTTAAAAGAATGTTTTAAAACCATAAAAACATTTTAATATATTTTTAGTAGAAACAATACCCAGTTTGTTTATTCATTCAATATTCAACTGCATTTTCGTAAAAAGCTGTCGATTTAATTTCCTTACAAGCCGTGTAAATTTTTTCTCTTCTGCAGCAATTTCGACTCCTGATCCTCGACGTCCACTTCTGTTCGTCGCATGTCAGCAGGGTCGCTTTTGTCCGCGGCCTGCTTGTAAATTAAATTAAAGAAGAACTGCCTCTCCCTTTGAAGGTCTGGATTAATCGCTTTCTAAAAATGCATCTCTTCCTCTGCGTTTGTTCGATCCTTTTTTTTTTTTTTTTTTTAATTCATCGCGTGTGGGACAAGCACGCGTTATTACACTGTTTTATTACGAGAGAGGTGGGTGATATTTTTATGCTGCACGCGTCGGGTTTGAGCCGTGAAAAATGAAAGGTAAAAGGGTTGCCTTGCTGCTGCTGATGGGGGTGGAGTGTATTTTATTTACGCGGTCGATGAGTTGAGCTCTTTCAATGGAGAATTAAATTACTAATGAAAAGATTGAAGTAAAGAAAGGTAAAGCGTTATTGTTGCGAAGAGAAAATGGAATAGCATGAATAGATTTTTCAAATTTTTTACTTAGTTTATTTAAAAGTCTAAATAAGCTATAGATTTGATTATAGATTTAAATTCCTTCAAATTCCTTTGAATGAACTGTTTGCACAGTACTTGATTCTTTTGATATCTATTAAATGAAACAACAAAGAGGAGTCGCAATTTTTTCAAGAAATTAATCTCATACAAAGCATGAAATTATTCGCGTCCGCATACGTAATTAGAAACGAAAGAATTCGGGACACTTGAAGGGAATTGTGTAGTGCTGTACGGATGGACATGCAGTCATGAAAAATGCATGCGCGGTCTTCCCACACATAGATCTTACTACTTCGTGCCGTCTCGTCTTACAATACATGCTGTGTGCGTCGACGCTCGCTAATTTTCTAGGCGCAAGCCAGATTATTCCTCAAACTATGAATGTTAATAGCTCAGAGGGAGCGTGGCAAAAACTGCTTTTTCATTTAATTATAAACTTGTGCGTGACTTTTTTTAATGTCACTTAGCTCTTCAACTCTTTTAAGCAGTCACTCTGATTATCTGTTTTTAGTTTCTAGCGACTAAATTGAAAAAGTATGTTGTTCTTTATGACTAAAAAACGAGTAAAGATTATGTAGAAACGAATCTTATTCCGTGTACGCACAAATTAACATTTCAATATGCGAATATTCACTTTATGATCATGCATTTTTCATAAAACAAAATACTCTACTAGATTTTTTATATATTACGTTTATTTTTTTTCAATTGCATATCAATAAGATATATAATATTATGTAAGTTTCAAAGTGTCATTATCAATTTTTTACAATTGAAGTTGAATTAATCAAGTATTTGAAGAAAAAATTTTTATCTGACTTTAGAAAATTATTATCTGATAAAATGATAAAGAAATTAAGTTATCTGTATTGAAATCAAACGATTCATCTTAACAAAATCATGTCAAAATTGATTAAAAACGTTTTGTTTCAGCCTCTGTATAAAACTGAAATTACTCGAATAAGACAACGTTATCCTTATCCCCTCGAACAGCCCATCAACAATACGTATACCGAAGCGAAGTTCGAACAACAAAGATACTTTGCCCATCGAAGCAATAACCATAAAATAACTTGGATGTTGCTTAACTTTACAGACGCAAAGTACAGCGCGATTAAGTTGTAAATTTTATTCAAATGCGAATCTTGAATTAAGGCCTGTAGAGATTTTCATTGCTTTTCAAAATTTCGGATAAGCTTACAAGAGAATAGTTTATTTAAATATATTCGTCTCTGGCTGGTGTTGATAGATCAAATTTTACATAACACGAGGAAGAAACTTTGGTTTTTAGTATTCAGTGGCAAACATGCCCTGCAATAAAGATTGACTCGAAAGAATCTAAAAATAGGTCTATACAAATTGATTAAAGTTTTTTTTAACGTTACGTTGATTTTGGTCAATTTACTTTGAGGTTTGCTTATTATTGCCTGAAAAAGCTCTCCAACGTGCATGCTTTATTTCATGATCAAAATCCATTTTTCAATTTTGATGTTAATTTCACCTAGATGGTGCAGCTTTATATTAAAATTGATTATGCTTTACTTGGAGGCATAAATTTTGAAAGAAAATAGATTTAAAAGCCAGCGTAAAGTAGCTTTTATTTAAGCGAAGAGAAAAGGTCTGGCAAAGTAAAAGTGGTGGGACGTGAAGAGCCGGTGCCGTATCGGCTTCTGGGTGCAGACCTACTACTGCGGCTGAGCGCGAATCAGGGTTATATTCCGGCGGAGGCGTGAAACGAGGTCTAGTTCATCGTCCACAACTAGCAGGCGATCGCGGCCAAGCGCTGCTGCCTCCTCCGAAGAATAGGGACAGTTCGTATTGATCCGCGAGAGGCGGCGAGAGGGCGCAGAATTACACGCCTCCCTCTCGCTCTCCTGCCGCTGCTGCTGCTGCTGCTGCTGCTGCTGCACGTGCGTACGCGAGCCTCTGCTTTTTGCGAAAGACCATTTTCTCCATTTCAGCTTTTGATACATTTTTCATCACGAATCGCTTCTCGAAACCTTTCTTTACGTAAAAGTAACCTTGTCTTTCTCATCCTTTTTTAAAGCAAACTTATTTTAATTAGTTCCATATAAAAAGCTTTTTAATTTTATAAAATTCATAAAAATTAGGAAATAACATTTTTTAAAATCAATTCTTCCCGACGAAATTTTCGCTATTAAATCTTTGAAATCAGATCTAATATTATTTCATCCGAAATCAAATTATGTTATATTGCAAATTAGGATTGACATACAAAAAATATTTGATAAAGAAATGTGATCATGACGGGTGGCCGAGTAAGGAAACACCTTCGATCCTAAAACTTCCGGGGTCTAATCTGAACGATGACCAAATTTTTTTCCGGCATTTCGGCATAACCATTTTTTATAAGATGAAATTATTATATCTTATGCGTAAATAAAAAATCTTTTATAAAAATATTAAAAATATGATATTTCTTGAAAAAGTATAAAAGAATAAATCATAAATAATTTGTTTTATATTCATTTTTTTCGCACTAAACTGTCATTTACTCGATCATTTCTTGTTTAATTTGGCAATTAAAGTTAAAATTAAAAGGAAGAAAGTTTTGAATTTGGAGCTCAGAAGACATACCACAATTGGCCGCGAACAAACAGAGGTAAAACTGAATCGTTTCTCTTTGAGCATTTGTCGGATGGAATTCGGAGGTGTATAAAAACTCCTTTTTCCTTTGACATTATACACAGTAAAAAAGCTTCGACCTTCATGCGAGATTTGAGTTTCATATATAATATAATTATCCTTTGCTTTTACGTCGAGATGTTCCATTTGAATTAAAGCTCAGTCTGCAAAAACATTGCAAAGATTTATACGTTAAATGCAGGTAAAACCTGATGTTATATGATAAAGAAGTTCTTAGGTCTATATTTAATAGATTGTAGTATGAGTTGATTAATGTTTTACCAATTTAAAGATTTTATTAAAATTAAACCTGAAAACTATCTAAAAACAAAATAGAAAAAATATTTTCCAATCTTATAAAAAAAAAAAAAAAAGGATGAGAACGATAATTAATCCAATACACAAATTCTTGATTATTTTAGAGAAGCCCGGTGTATGCAAAAATGGAAGAGGTAAATAATAAATTGTATAAAATAATCCGTTTTTTGACTTTTTAGAGTCAACTAAATATTATACAGTTTATATAACCAAAACAAGACTGATAAATTTTGAAAAGAATTGTTAAAAAGAAGAGCTGAAAAAAGTTGAAAATCCAGCTCGGCGACAAGCATCAGCCGAATTTTGAGTGCATCCAGGTTAATATGCCCGACAGGCGTGCATGAAATTTGTGTTCTAATTGCTCAGCGTGCGTCTTGCCTTTAGGCGAGCAGCGGCGGCGCAATCGATAAACGCACCTTGTCCCTTGACCTCTCAAGGACGATCCGGTTATGCGACACGCGCCGGCGAAAAGGGAGGTTATGGCCGCCCTCCTGGGGCGAAAGGAGGATTCGCTGGAGGAGCGATGGGTACTGGGCGTGACTTTCGGCTGCAGCTTTTTAAGGCCGCTCTCACTTTAGTTTTTTTCTTTAGATTTTTTCTCGGCTTAGCAGATTAACCACTTTTAGCAAAACAATTAAAAAGAGGACATTGTCGATTAAGTCATGCACTCCATTGTTCTATGATGTCATAAAGTCTTTATTATCTTTGTAATTACTTAGTGTAAAATCAAAACAAATGACAACGAAACGATTGATTATAGACCTTTAGTTTCGTAATATTCAAGAGGTCATACCTGCAGGACCCAAATATTGCCCAATGATACAATCGAATCGGTTTCAAAGATTATGTCATCCTAAAAAAGCATATGCATCCGTCTTGAAATGAAAAACGCGACATTTTAGGTTTGTTAAGAACCTTTTTATTGTCATGAGATTTCGTTAAAACTAGCCAGCAAAACCTTAACAAATCACGTGAACCACTGTTTCTCAGTTAAAAAACACAAGTTATTTATTCTAAGATTAAAGACACAACGATATTTATTTCACGAATTAAGCTCAAACGAAGCTGCAATTATTTTTGTCTTTATACCGCATTGTAAATAAAACATTGACTTTATAAATGCACATAATAAGCTGCGAATTATTGTTCAACGAGTACTTTATGTTATTCAATATTTATAGCTGAGCTTCGTGTAATCTCCAGAATTGGTTTCTGAAAATTTAATGATTAGCTCTAAAGCATCAAGTGTTCAGCGCCGAAGCTCTTTTCACGAGCTGTTATGACTGATGATAAAGCTGCTCGAGTGAGTTTTTACTGATACATAATTAATTAAGTAAGCCTGCAATTTATATATACGTTTTTTTCATTTTCCACGCGATTGCAGCAATATAAATTGACTTTAGATGGAAAAATGCAGATGGATTCGAAACTCGTTAAGTAAAATACCGACGTCTCAATATTCTTTTAAAAGCCGACGGTAGACCCTCACCTTTTATCTTAATTTCCAGTTTCATCTAGAGTACCGCGACTTTTCGCCCAATAACGATATCGTAGAGTTAAAGAAATAGATCTTATTATTATACCTAGAATATTTTTATAAAAACTGATTTGATGCATACAAATGCTGTTTATCTGAAATTGTGTTTTGCAAAGTGACGAGTTTCGGGAGAGTTTGAGAAATAAAAGCCAAAGACAAAGAGTAAAGGTGCAGAAATTAATAGGAAAGTCCAATATAAACGCCATTTCAGAAATCCAATGGAACTCGAAAAAAGTGGCTAAGAAAAAAAAAACAGCAAGAAAGCTTCTCCTTCCAGCCGAGCCAGCTGAATTTTCAGACTGGTCTTGAGGATCGTTCGCCGCATGGACACCCAGACGGCTTGCTTAGCTACATATATCGAATTAGCATTACAGGCCGCATCCTTGCGCAGCCGACGTGAAGAGGTGCCAAAATCGATAAAGTTTTTTCCTCGCTCGGTACATACGTGCACTTGCGCATGTGCCGCCGCCTCGCCGGTCGTAAACACCGAGCCGGACTGCTTAGCTACCCGCGTAAACTACGGTCTAAACGATCAATTTTAAACTCGCCAAATTACTAATTTTACTCAATGAATGATTACATAACTTGAAAGTAAGTTATGATGAAAAACCACAAACTTTGTCGGTTTTTATATGCGTACCTGCACGGCCATTTCATGATAAATTTATATAGGTTTTTTCGTTTCTTTACCTGAGGGAATTTACGAGAAACGAAGAAACTTTACGAGGAAAATTATATAGGTCTTGTATTTAATTCATATGTCGTCTGCCTAAAATCGGTGAAAACTACTTACGCAATTTATACACCGTGCAACTTTGATATTATTACTTCAATTTTTTGCACGATAATAGGTAGATAACGATAATTCTCGAACATTATAGGTTAAAAAGATCTCATAGACATTTTTAATTTAGATTTTTATAAAAACTTTCACAATCATAATGATTTTTTATTATATAAAGTTGCTTTTTCAGTAATTTACAGTATCTGACAGAATTCACTGTCTATTAAAAGAATATGAAATAGACTGAACGAGTTTTTCTGTATAATAATGTAGAAAAAGCTGCAGAGGACAGCAGATTGAAAAAGTAGAGACTGCCTCTGACGATTAAATAACGCCTTTCTCTCTTGTTAATAGGATTTTTTAAAAATAGCTGTGCTTTTTACAATAAAATAACAAGTTTATCACGTGATTTTGAAAGCAACTAACTCTTTTCTATTTCATGCACACGTAAACGGCCACGCACAAACACACGCACACACACACACACACCCACCTGCAGGTGAACAATCAGGTAAAGAGATCGATAGCCGCACTTTCTTCTCTGGCTTTTCGTGCTTATGAATTAAAATGCTTTTTGATAAGGCAGAGGAGTTGCTGCATTTATTTTTATTTAGTGTGGCTTGGCTTTACGACTGCTTTCGACGTTGTGACTTCCTCGTGGAGGAGATTCGCTGCGCCGTGTAACGCGGGCAAACCGGTCACCCTGATAAAGAGAAATTTTTCGTGTGGGATGGATGTCAATGTGGGATTTTCTTTGATATTCATTAACGTTAAAGGTTAAACAAACCAGATACACCGATTTACACACGATTAATTCTTAGACACGGAATTGGAAACGTGAAATAAGTCTAGTATTATATTTACAGGTAATATCATAATCAAATCCTGATGAACTTATTTTTTAATGCACGTCTCTCGCGAGCATAACACTGTTGAATTGTATAGGCGGAAATATTTTTGCGGTCATTAAAGAGTCGATTGTTCATTTTATTTTTGCAAATTTTTATAAATCTTTTGCAATTTCCCGTCTCACAAAAAAAGTGATTTTTCTTCAACGTTTGCTTTCGCACAGAACGCAGTAAATATTTACGCTGATGCGAATACAATGGAAATCAATTATAGCTGCTTTCGATAAACACTGAACAAACATTGAATATTCCCATCGCGAAATCAAATAAAACACAATAAATGTCGATTATCTCAAAAAAAAACCAACCTACTGTTATGAAAACGGTAAATTGGGCTAATGCAGATTTTATTACGTTTCTTTTTTTTTTGTATTTTCTGGTTTTTTTCAAAACAATGTTACTTAATATAAATTCATTTATTTAATTACATTTTTGAAATAAACTCTGATTATATTTTTATTATAGTATGAACATTACTATATGTATATCGAGTGATTATATGATTTTATTAATTTAGATTGCAAGAGTAATGAAAATTTATGAGGTTTTGTAGAATTATTAAAAAGCACTCGAGTTATACAAAAATAACTGAAAAAATTGTTTAATTTCGCTGATAAGCTTCAAAAACTGTAAAGTATCTTGAAAAAGTTGAAAATTAAAAATTTATCTAAATTTTGCATAGGTAAATGTTTCGATGAGAATGTAGAAACTAGCATCATTAACGCGATTAAGCTTAATGATGCTAGTTTCGTATTAAAAGTTGCTTACCTATAATGGAAAATAAGATTAAGATTTTGAATGCTCGTTCGAAAAAAGTTAGGAAGGAAGGGGGGAAGGAAGAGAAAAGCGGCGGAGGTAACCGAAAAAGGAAATCTCAGACGAGTAGGTCGTGCCAGGTCGAGTCGGTGCGGCCGAGCGAAACAATAAATGTTTCGCTTCCGCGGGGAGTAGGGACGCGCCTGCGCTCGTAAAACAAGAAAATTCGCTAGCGTTTCAATGTGGATTTGCATTTTTTTTTTTTTGCTATAAATTTAAAATTTCATCTTAATCTCCCTCCCTTCTGGAAAAGCAAGCATCAGCGCGCAGGAGCAAATAATACCGCTGGCGGAAGTGGACTAATCGCAGCTGCGGTGCCGAGAAAATTACGTTGCCTAATATTGTAAAGCGGATGGCTTGGAAACAAGTCTTGCTCGTTTTTACGTGCGCTCGTATGTAAGGGCATGATGGGATGCTGAAGAAACTCCTCCCGGAGGAAATTTACTTTGCTCAGAGGACGGGAGAATTCATTTCGCGTCGGGCGACGAATGATTAGTGCCGGATGGGCTTGAGAATCTAAGGCTTTAAAGCTTAGAGGATTCATATGAATTCGGAGATTTTTATAATAAATATGAACATTTTGAAAAGAGTTTACGTTAGTTTATTTTGCTGACTTTGCCTATAGCATTAAAACAGTCAATTTCTGAAGATTTTATAATATTTAAATGTTAAATGCTGCTAAAATATGTCGTCACCCCCAAAGTCACGTGTCCGCCTGCGTTATTTACCGCGTCGCGTGCCTCGTGCATAAATAACTGAAAGCCCTTCCTAAAAAAGCTGATAAACTCGGAAGAAGTACAGCGAACCTTAGAGAAAGACGTGAATGTTTCAGCCTCGGTTAAAAGCGGAAGCTCGAAGCCAAAAATCCAGACGCTCTCTTTAAGTAACTTGGGCCGCGTGACGTCACCGCGGCGCCATGTAGGTCAGGACAGCCGGCCTGACCCACATTCCAGCGCTTTGCACCTCGCGGGTTATACTGCATATATCCTCGGCTTGGCGTTGGCTCCCTTGAGCCGAGATCTATGCGCGAACGTCACGGACCGATTGAACATTTCGAGGGCGCGACTCGTTCGATGGGCTGGATAGGAGTAAGCCCTTTCTTCGCGAGATCGCTCTGCACGACGGGGGCTTTTTCAACGACGAATTGACCTCAAGTGCGCGGCTGTGCCACCAATACTTTGAGCTTTCGAAATTTACGAAATGCTCTTCAATTCGAATAGAATTTCCTGGCACTTTTGCAATTGCATCTAGAGTTTTATTTCTTAATTTCTTATGTAATAATGGAATTTTCAGCATTAATTTATTTAAATAAAAAATGTCTGATATAAAGAGTAGAATAGTTCTTTATAACAGATTATTTAAAGTTGCTGCGAAATGTCTCATCAGCAGCGTTATAACAAGGGTATTAAATTAAAAAAACTTTGCCGTCGCAGCGGCGAATCCTTTCCGCTGGAATAAAACCAATTTTATACGCTCGTAAAGACTGCTGCGAACGGAGCTTAGCCTCTTACCTTCGCTCGGCTTTATTGCTCGCGAAGTTGGTTCCGCTGGCCAGCTGCTGCTCTGGCTAATGAAATTGAATTTGGACGAGTCTCGCCTAAGCACTATACTGGCTCCTTGAGCTAAGTCTCTTTTTTAAGTCTTGTTTTCTCAGTAAGGGAGATTTGTAGTTCATGCTGTCGGCTTTCATTTTCTAGAGTAGCTGTGTCTGCCGGCATCAGCTTTTTTAGCTTAGTTTAGCTGCCTAACTAGAAAAATTAATTTTTACTACTTTGATTGTACTACTAATATTTACTAAAGTAAAAACTCAATGTCTTAATTACTGATCATTCAAAAGATAAAGTGATTAAATATTTTTATTAGAATTAAACCACTACTTTGTGTAAAAAACGTGTAAAAATTAACCATGAAACTACTTTAAAATAAATTGATTCTTTTTTATTAAGGCTTCTATCAAGATACTTTCCGAGTAGGGTGTACTTTTTAAAAAACAGATCGCCTCATGAATTACGTACACCTTGAGCTTTGAATTTTCCACTCAGAGTGCTCTCCACGTTATAAAAAGTCAAGGAAGCCTAGTAAACTTAAATCTAACTATCCGTATTACCGAAGAGCCTCGTTTAAAGTTTCAAGGAGGGTTGCCACGCCGTTCGATTATCGGCCCAAAAGAGATAATCTTTTTCGTTAGCATAGCTGTTTCATTCAATCTCGAAAAATAAAAATATAAAATTTAGTTCGTTAAAAAAATGTAATTGTAAGTGCATGTCTGACTGGAACTTCACGTGTTCTACTTCGTTACTTACTGTATTTTAGGCTCTTTGACTCTGATGAGCTCGTTTCTTTTCGCTGGCTGTACTATCATGAAAGATAGATTACATGAAAATGCTTTAGAGTCATATAGAAACTTTCCAATTATAACAATTATAATCCACTGCAAAAATATTGAATTTAAAATATCTTGATAGATACCTGAACAAATTACTAATTTCAAAGCTCAATAATATTGGTTTCATAATTTTTCGTTTAATAAATGTTACTAAAACATTTCTGCTTTTCACAAATCCAGTGATTAAAGATAAAAGAGGCAAAAACCTGTTGAAAGCAGAAACTAATCGTTAAACTTGACCACAGTTCCAATAATCCGTTCTCGTTGAGAAAATATTGCCGGGAGTCCGGGAAAGGGCTAAATGATCAGCGCTTACTTTCCTTCTGCTTATGTAAATTGCGGAGCTTGCAAGCCCGTCATGGACAAGCTGACAGTGTCAGCGGCAGCTTTTCTGCTCGATAATATCCGTCAGCCAATAATATCCCCATCAGCATTTAAGTGAAATCTCTCCAAGGCTGGGGAATTTTTTATCTTGATCAATGAGCGGTGATCAGCTCTGAGTTAATTATAATCACGAGTTTTCTTCCGTCTGTGGCGAGCAGATACAAATGGAGGAGAATATACGCGAGGTAAGCCATATTCTCTTTGTTGCCTTATTTTTTTACGTGCTTCGCGCCAACTTTTCTCAGATGCGCGACTCGAACTGGGTTAAACTCTTTCTCTGGGGGGAGTTTGCGATCGATGAGCCGAGTCGATTATACACGAGTTCTTTCTTGCTTTCGAGCGTCATCTCGCGATGGTGACGCTTGTTATTCTTTTTCTCCATTCGCCGAGTAATTTGCTTCGTTTGCGCAGCCTTCGACTTTCGACGTCTTCTCTTCGGGGCTGCTAAGGGTGGAGAATTCTTGAGAGATCTATGAACTGCTTTCTCAAGCCTTTAATCCTTTGAGTTATAATGGCTGGCATACGCACCACTTCTCTTTTATTCTCTACTTAGAATCGTATTCTAGCGAATTTATTGCTGCACTTTTCAGGAATATCAGACTTATTTTCAGCTTTATCATATTCATCCTTATTAATTCAATTATTTTTGGCTTTGTAATACTATTGTATAATACAAGAGTCATTAATATCGCAATCTATCGTACAATCTGTGTTTTCTTATATTTCTATAAAATAAAAGTTTAATAATCTATCGCATTGATTATTATCTCTGTAAAAATATTAAACAAATTTTATGGTAGCTCTGCTTTCTTAAAACTTGCAATGGGTTGAAAACTCAGAAAAAGAAAGCGGAGAAAATAATTTATCTCTTATTGCCTTGAGCGCGTTCTGAGTCTATTTCAACCTTCATCTAGAATTCCATTTGAGATTTAAAAGAAAGTTCAATAAAATACGGTTTACTTTAACATAGCGAGATAAAAATGATAAATATTGGCAAAGAAAGTAGAAAATGTCATAAAAAGAAGATAAATCTGTCAAAATTAATAAAAGAATCATATACTAAAGATGAAAACGTTTTTCTAGATTATACATCTAATTCATAGCAGCATTTTCGATAGATTTTTCTGAAAAATAGCCCGTTCTTCAATTAAAACCAGAATAATTAAAGATCTTGGAAATACCTTAAGAAAAGAGAAGGAGTCTAATTGATTTGAAACTAGTTGAATATTCTCAGCTTAATAAAATGAGGGTATTAGCGGGTGCCATCGGTTTAAAGCAATTTCCCGGCTAAATTATTCAAAACCAATGCCGGGGCTCAAAGGCTTACCCGACACGCTCGCATCTACTTCCGCATCGATCCTACCTGGAAAAATAAAATAAGAAGAAATCAGAACGAGCGCCTCTTTGCCCAACAATTACCGGGGGAAGAACAAAATGCGAGCTTCAGAGAAAGAGTTTGACTCGCGTTGCGTCATCCCGATTCGATTCCAGAGCTCAGATCAATATGTGGACGCCTCGAAGGGAGGAGGTTTATACTTTTATTGTCCTCGAACGTTGATCCTTTATTTTCTGCCAAAACGTGGACTCCATCCCAAAAGTTTGCTACGTTTTCTCCAATCAATTTCCTGAATATTTGCCTGACTTTCTTTTTTACCTGGGCTTTAACTTTTAGCAACATTATTAAGAGTGTTACAGAAAGGGGTTTAAATTTGACAAACCAACTTAAGTGATCTCGAGTGAGATCATTGACAGAATGCCTCAGAAAACATTTACTTTTAACTTTTTCATATTAGAAGTAATTCTAAATAATTACGGATGATTTAATCGATTGATGCTTTTCAAAACTAGGACAGTGTAATGTCTCCTACAAAGTAAACTTTATCGTTTCTTAAATGATTTATCATAAAAACGTCACATTTTTTCAATCGTTAAAAAATTCCAATCGACTGACAATTAGTGTAACATTTAATTAATCTAAAACTTTTTTTTAAATCTCTTTCTAATCTCGCTGTCAAAAACGTAAAAAATATCTTATCTTTAACCGAGTCTAATTTAAAAACGAATAAATTGCACATATTTCTTCTTGTAGATTAAAGAAAGCCTTCCTGCATATCGTTAGTCTAATAGTCATTTCCTTAATCTGCAAAATCGAATAAACGCTCGAAGAAATCTAGATGGAGATACAATTTTAAGAGTACAATAAACAGGCGAAGAAATATTGGTTCGATACTATCAGATACATCAGAAAAGTAAGTGAATGGCAAATCGATGAGAGGTAGCACAAAGTTTTGAGAAGATAACTCGATAAGAAGAACAGAATTCCGAGAGTTAAATCAGCCTTTCATGATTTCGCAATATTACTAACTTCAACGAACAAAGCGGTAGTTAAAGCAGATGTTGCAAAACGATAGGAAGCAATGGCAATGAGTTCATGAACAATAAAGTACCTGAGCCAAAACTAACGTAACAACAGAAAACTAATTATACCTATATAATAAATAGCGAATTAGTTTAATAACCGAATTTGGTCACAATCTGTGTTGCAGAGGAATTTTTGCTCTTGTAATGGATCATGGATAAATTGACAGTCTAATTAAACTTACAGAGGATGGAAAGGAGACTTTTGCAAAGTTGATGCGACCTCGTTTAAGTAGCGCCACTAATGCAGTTATGAACTTACTTGATAACTTGGCAAACTTTTGGGACACGTCCTGCATATGTATATGAGGAGTATACACCCTTGAGAACTGCATTCACACAGAATTCAATGAATGTTTGCGTATTTTTAGGCTTTTCAATATATCGATTCCGACGTTTATCCGAGGGATGATTGACTCTTGCAGCTTTAAAATAGAAGCGACCAAATTTTTTCGGTCTGTTAAATTCGTGTAGCCCCTTTACGTATTCATCGAGACGCTTTCGTCGTGTTCTTTTTTTTCAGACGTTGTTCTTATCTCTAGTGGAAGTACTGTCTGATTTCATTTAACTATTATTTATTTCTTTAAAATATTTCTTTAAAAACTATATTTTTAAAGAATTTATTAGAAAACTATTTTTAAAATTTGTTCCGATCGCATTCCTTCTCAAAATATCAGGAAGATAACATGCACTATTTAGAACTGAAAACGTCTACATACATTATCGTAGATTACACCTGGATATCGTGCATATAGGTTTTATCCAATGCACTTATCGCACAAAAATCCATTTATAGGTCACGATATAATAGAAGCGATCAGAAATACGAAAATTGATGGGTGCATTTTTTTCAATATTAAAAATGAATGATTTTTCTTCACATCGAAATAACTCGAAAACGAAACTTTCGAAATTATTCGCGAAACAGGTTTAATTGAATTTTAGCTCTTTGATGATTACTTGAATGTGTACGTGGTTACGCTGCATTGTCAGTTTTCCATCGAAAACTCGCTAACAATAATGCGATTATCTCCGAACGAATGGAAGGTCATGAAATTTTTTTACTTAATTTCTCCCTTTATTTTAGTATAGGAACAGTTAGTAGAATGAAACAGAATGGATGAAAAATTGAAAAAAGTGTTTAGTAGAGAGTGATTGAAAGTAACTATAAAATCTAATGGTGATAAAGAGGGTATTTGTTATTAATAAAACTGAATCACAAATCTAAAAAATTTAAAATTTAAAAGAGTTTATCTATTGGTTTAACTACTAGACAAATTGAATCATGCAGCGATTCCTATTTCATGTCAGTTAATTAAATTGCAGGATTATTGAGTCTAGTTTATATGTACAGTCCTTCCACAGCTTCCGGTTCTGTAGTAAAGTTAAACAGAATCTAATCAAAGTTTCCAGCAGCAGGCAAAACGGTGTCTGACAAACGTAAGCCCATTTAACGCTGACCCTTTGAGACGGCCAAAATCATTACGCTGCCAATACATATCTTGCATTGTTTATTCACGCTGTAAAACACACTTTGAGACACAAAAGTTTGACAATTGTATCTCGAATTATTAAAGCCAAGTACGGGTTATTAATCGATATATACATAATAGAGTAATTTAGATTGATGAAATCAGAAATAGGAAGCTGAATGTATATGTAATATTCAGGGAGAGGATCGATTTTCATCATAAATTTTCTTTTGAGAGTGACCTAGAAATGGATTTTTAAAATATATGTATTTCAAATTTCAGTTTGTAGAAATTTCAGCAAAGCTTGCAAGTACCTAAATCTGTATAATATTTACGTCCAGCCTTTGATTTCGCATAAATCAAGGACTTTTATGAAAAATACTTATACCAGTGAATAAAGCAAACGTAAAATATTTCAGATTTTTGAAAACTTTCAATTAGCTTTTCAAAGAAATATTATGAGCGAATTGAAAAAAGTGCAGCGTCACAGATCCTTTATTCCCCTTCGCTAGCAGTAAATAAAGAAAGCTCGACATCCGATTAACGAAAGAATTTCGTTATTTCCAGAGACTGATAGCAGAGCTGAACAAGGAGCAGGAGGCATTCATCGCGGGCAAAGGCACGGAAAAGGGCGAGGCGGTGGCACCATGGGTCGGTGCACCCAACGAAGACGCTCTGCGCGAGGAATGCCTAGCCCTTTCGACCGTGAGTTCTTTCTCCTACTCTCCTTTTTTCCCTTCCTCTGTCCAGGAAATCCCATTTTCAGAGATTTAAAAAAAGCAATATTTCATAAATAATATAGTGCACCTGAATTTGAAAATGATGTATAGATTACTCAGTCTTGTTTACACTAATTCCTATCTATCTCAACTCCATATCAAACAGTTTCGCCAGAATTCAGTGTCAACATTACCTAAACACTATATAAATCCATAATTTAACGCTTAATAAGGCCTAATAATGAGAGCTCATATGCTGTACCTTACGATGCAGGATCGACGTAACTTCGTGAGAGCGCCGCCACCTGGTGTCGACTTTGCCTGGGACTTTGAAGCCGTTCAGCCAATGGCACAAGCAACACTTGCCTTAGATCCTAATCTAGAGACCATGAGGTTCGAATTGGTCCCCAAAGTGTAAGTGTCTTTATTTTCTCATAGAAATTATTTATTTTTGCTTCTAAAATAATACATTTTTTTTTTTAAATTATTTTTTTCCAAGCATGCTTTATAATTAAGAAAAAAAAAAGAAATCCTTCTTTTCTATCCAGAACAAATAAAAAGTTTGAAATTCATAAAAAAACAGAGTTTTAGTCACTTAACAAATCACAATAAACAAATAAAAATAAATCGAATACGAGTGGAGTATTATGCCGTGAACTTCTTATCGCTCGCTTTTATTTTTCTCTTGCCCATACTGCCGTGTTAAAAAAGAATAATTAAACTTGTGCGGACGATGAAGGTAGAGAGAAACAAAGAAAAGTGGTAGCCAGATAGATTGCTATAAAGCGGAAAATGGAGGCTGTAAAGTTAGGAACCATTTCTCCTTAATGTGAATCGGTAAAAGTTTCCCATAAAAAGTAAAGGCCAAATTTGGCCTTTTGTAATTAGTTATTTCAATTTGAATAGCGTTAATTAAACTGTCGATTGAAAATTGATATATCGTTTATCAAGAAAATCTTTTTCATTCTTTGAAAATTATAAATTTTATTTTCTAAGCTATTTACTGAACTATAACTATTGGATCATTTATTTAAAAAAGTTATATTAATTTGAAACAATTTGAATTAATTTTCAGAAATGTGTATATATAGTATATATATAGATTTAAAATTTAACTTTTTAAATGTAAATTAAACACAACTCTTGGAGATTAAACATTTTTCATTTTAAAATTCATTAAAATAACTGTTGTGCGTATAAATTCTTCTCATGTAATGTAAACGCAAACATTGACTGAATAAAAAAATGTTTTGCGATCAGTTTAACTTAATTTTAATAAAGTAATTCCATTGAGAATTTCGATTTACGCTAATTGCATCCAAAGAATTTAAAATCAACTCATAGATAAGAGATTATTGCATACTTTACTAATAAATCTTATTTGGATTTTCAACGATTATTAATTTTTAAAATCAAATAAATAAAATAAATGATCGTTCGAGTGTATCGCTCCAGATAATTTACTAAGAGAGCGCTTCTGTCACAGAATATCGGAGGAGAACTTCTGGCGCAACTACTTCTACCGGGTGTCCCTGCTGCGCCAGAGCCACGAACTCAACGCGATGGCCAACCAGTCGACGGACGGCAGCAATCCCACCCAGGCGCTCACAACGAGCGACAGCGTAGATCACACCCAAGGTAAACACCACCTAACCCAACACCCAACGCACACAAACACCTACCGACACAAACTCGATAATCCAACTGTTTTTCGGATCGTTTCGCTCGCTGGCACGTTCTAGTTCTCTGCTCGTGTTTTGCACAAGTGTATACATGTATATACTCACACACATATATCTGTATATATATTAGAGATTTCCTTTTTTCCTTTGTGTATTTTAGCAAGCTAGTCAATATTTTAGATTTTATAACCGTGATATTTATATGCAATTGACGCTTTTTATTATAGTTGTTTATATATACACGTACTTACGTATACGTACACTACTGTAACCGTTGATGCGATAAAATTGCAAGCGAGGTTTTCATTATTATTAACTTTTTTCAACTAATCTCATTCATTCATGACACAGTTCAATACAATACTTAATCTTGAACAAGATATTCATTTTAAATTAAACCTTAATTTTCTCTTTTGACTGATAACAAAAATCTGAATCTCGACACTCTCTTCTAAAAATTGCGGATATAAAACACAGGAAAAAGAAAAAAAACTCGATTTCTCGTCGCATCTTTTCAAACTTAGAACATACGACTTACAACATGTAGAAATACGTAACTTCAAAAAGAAAACACTGCGTGCAAATAATAGACTTTATTGATTTCCGCGAGCAATTTCTTTTCTTACAAAAACTCTACCTTGGATCGGATTTTTTGAGTTGCTATTTTTATCTCGTGTAAAAACATTTATGAGGCTCCTTTACAGAATAAGACGGTTCTTTATTATATTAATTTTTAAATTGTTTTACGTCAATTAGAAGAGTTAATTTAAAAAAAATTATTTAAAATTTATTTTGTTTGTAGTAAATGTTGATAAAACATGTAATAATTCTTTATAAATCTAGAGCAAACTTTGACTTGCAATAATTCTATATAGTAGCTCCTGCAGTCTTAACATTAAACATTTAAGCTTCTTTACTTATTTTCTAACTTTACATCAACCAATCTTCAACTAAGAACAATGTATGAAAGTGTGAAAATTATTGAAATTTTAAGACATTTAAAAGTATATTCTTCGGTTGCTTACGAAACGAATAGGTAGATTTTTGTAATAAATAAGCTTGCATCCGAAAATGTGAATCTATGATTTGAATAACAGCAATAAAAAAATCTATTGTATCCTCATGAAAAGCGTAAGAGTAGAGGAAGGGCGTTATGGTGAGACAGACGGTAAACAAACCCTGGCGCCACTAAGTAAACAGAGATAAGGGGGGCTTTGGGCCTCTTTAGCTGCTTAGGATAATCGGATTAGCGGAGTTAATCCCTAAGTAAACAAAGATATGGGACCTTTGGGCCTTTTTAGCTGATTAGTCTAATTAGTCTAATCAGCTAAAAAGCCCCAAAGGCCCCTTATCTTTGTTTACTTAGGGATTAACTCCGCTAATCCGATTATCCTAAGCAGCTAAAAAGGCCCAAAGCCCCCCTTATCTCTGTTTACTTAGTGGCGCCAGGGTTTGTTTACCGTCTGTCTCGCCATAACGCCCTTCCTCTACTTACCAACCTTTTTAATACGTACAATGAGAAATAAAATAAGACTAAGCTATAAATTGTGATATTCATTTTAAAGGATAGATCTCCACTGATGAAGAGTTAAAATAGAACTAATGAATATAATCGTTAGTTGCTACTTATAATACCGAAAATATTGTACAAGATGAAAGATAATTTTTGAGAACCTCCGGTAAAGTATGATGGAATTGAAATTTTTGTCAACTAATTAACTTGGTCGTTTAGTGATACTGCAATGAAAGAGTCTCAAAATGTATTCATAATACAATTTATTTTTAATTGCACATTAGGATGAGTTCCCATGAAAATTAGTTTTTTACATACATTATACATTCAAATTTAGAAAATTTTTACATTGTATTTTGTTGAACTTAAAAATATACAGATGGCCATGTCAATCGTGATTCGTCGGCAAAACCATAATTAAAAATAAGTTTTTCTTCAGTATACTCCGCGATCAAGCTGTGATGCAAATCAATGGTTAAATTTTGACTCCTCGATACGCAGTTATTTAATGAATCGTTGCCAAATCTAAAAATACGAAATTATTAAAATTAATAATTTTCATAGAAATGTACTGAAATAAAATTACTAACAACATATTTCTAAATTTAGACTAAACGTAATAGTAATAGTTTACCTATATAAAAGCTTATTTGAATCAACCTCTTCTCCATCATAAATCTCGATAGCAGGTGAATTATCTATTTCATTGGGAATAAATTCAGTCCCAGTCGATATACGAGTTATTTCTAGATCACGTATATATGCGCGCTGATTTTCCTGGGCCTGAAGAATCCACTGACAATGAACTGGCGACGTTGGAACTACTTGTTTCTTATTCAAAATAAGCACAAGAGCACCTGGTGCCTTTGACACTCTACCTCCACATCCTACAAAAAAAAAATTATTTAAAGTTTATCAGAATTTTACTTATGAAATTTCTAACATTTACAAAAGAGTATGTACCTTCAATAGTTATTGAAGCCTCGGTTTCATACGGTATCATCATAGATAACCTGTAAAAAAGGGTATAAAGCTTTTCATAATATAAATTTTTTATTTGAGTAAAATACCTTTGATTTGTTATCGTAAATCCACTTGTTAGCAAAAATGACTTTGGTATACCAGAGGTTAATAGCCTGAAAAATTTTAAAATAACATAATTAAGGAATTTTTTGTACGAAACATGCTTTGCCATCAGTAATTACCGTCCATTTGACCACAATAAAAGACACATTATAAAGGTTAAAAACTTCTCCATCTTTTCAAAATTGTATACCAATATAAGTAAAAATATAGAACTGCTTTTAACAAAAGTAGAAGATCGAATGCTCAATCACCAAAATGGTTCTTTGATATTCCATTTTCTTAACGATTTAACGACGTTATTAGCTGTAGATAATTTCGATGTTTCACAATGAATATTGATTGTAGATTTTAAAAATTCCAATAGAATCATTAAAAAATACTTAACACATCCTTACTATAAAAACAATATTCAGAATCAAATTTGATTAAAAAACTTTATTTTTAAGAAACATTCACATTTTAACAATCCTTATTTTTATTTTAAATTATAGATGGAATGCAACAAATTACAAGCAAACAAAATTGTTTACACTTGCATATTATTATATTAATAAATTTAATTAAAATTAATTTAGTTAAGCATATTATTATATTAATAAATTTTTATAATTTTTATTTAAATATTCAATGCTTGATAACATAATGTTTAAACAAATATATTTTTAATATCTGATTCTTTTGCAAATCCATAACTCAATACAAGCTTTTGTTCTATATGTTGCGTTTTCTCGTTGAAATATAAGTCAATTGTCATGTATTGTTCTTTCGATATGCTGTTATCCAACACTGCCTCCGGAAATCTACAAGAAATTTGAAGAATCGTATAAAACGTGATCCAAAAATTCAAAATATTTTATAATTCAATAAAAAAAAAAAAAAATTAAAAATGAGAGAATAATTAAATAATAAAAAGGAATTAAAAAAAATGTATATAAATGTGAATTATACTTGTAAAGTCGTTTTCGGAGGTCAACTTTCGATCCATCGTAGATGTCAAAGTTGAGAGATTCGTTGAAACTAACGTCTCCGTTAGAAGCTGGTGTTGTATAAATCACTTCTAATTCACGGACGTAGACACGATGAGTTTTTGGTGCATGCAATTTCCAAGTGCAATGCAAATTTTTGGTAACACCTTTCTTAAATTCGAGTTCTATTTGTCCCGGTGCCTCTGATAGAGTACCTCCACAAGCTACAAAGATCGAATAAAAATAATAAATTAATATACTATATTCCACATACTATCGTGTTAAATTTTTATTTTTATTCTAATAATTACTAATGAAATGATTAAACATTATTATAAAATATTGTTTGTAAACTTACTTGTGATGGGAATGAAGTCATTCTCTTCAAAAGGAATAGCATCCTGGATTCTAAACATAATAAATTTTGAATTCAAAAAGCGAATATTAAAAATTAAATTTTATTAACATAAAACGGATGTTTTTATTACCTTCCATTCTTATTTAAGTATCCATTTGTTATCGTTTCTACTCGGTCGCTCAATACAAAGAATCTAGAAAATATTTAGTTCGATTTAATATTCAACTAATGCTAAAAATTTTTTTAAAAATATTAATATTATTTATGAAAAAGCATAGTTTGTAAACTACATAAAAAAATAGAGTACGTAGTTCTAGGAAACTTTAAGAAAATACAAAACGAAAATATTATTTACTTTTGAGTTATCCACAAAACACTGCAAATAAAAATCACAAAAACTGATTTCGAAGACATTTTTATTCGATATTTCGAATAGTAACGTTTCGTACTGACGACGTCGTGACGACGGACCAACACGAACTAAGTAAAGATTTTTATAGCGAACGAGTAAAAAGTCGGGTTAAAATTTTTATCGCTCTTTACACAACATTAGATTATATATCTTATGCTAATACTAGGCGCGCTTTGCTCAAGCGCCTGTATAAAACGGCTACGTTAATGTATTTTTATGTTTGGGGATTATCAAAATATTTATATGCCACCGAATACTCATTTTAGCCTTGATTTGTCGGGGGATTATGTAAAAGTAAAAGCCTTCGTAAAAACAAGTTTTTTTCAAAAATCTTTTGAAAGATTTAAGAAGATTAATTTCGATAACTATGAAGGTGCCTCTTTCAATACCCATTCCAGGAGGAGTTAGAGTGACTTCGTAATAAAATTCCCGTCCAAATCTTCAAAGCCTGCACGAAACGTCCAATATCAATCGGGTCCGAGAGACGTTAAATCCCGATTCTCCATCAAGCATGCAAAACGACGTCAGCCCGAATCTCTCTCTCCTCTCCATCATCGCGAATTCCCCCCCAATAGAAGAATCGTCGGTTGCGCAATAACTCCCCCTTCCCCGACGTCGCGAATCGCTGACTTACTCCATCTGCCGCAGAGCCGTCGGCCGTCGTCTCGGCTACTGCCAAATCTCCTCTCTCCGCGTCGAGCACTTGAATTTTCGCGATTCCTGCCTTTCTCGTCCGTCCGCCTGACGCGAGACTTTCTCGCGCGGGGAGTCATGCCAAGAACCGCCATCCGGATCATCCCCGTCGAGTACCTGTGGAGAGAGACTGCGCCTCTTTGGACCGAAAGCCGCTTCACTTTGCAGAATCGCGCGCGTATACTGACCTTCCTCGTCCGATCTTATCGCGAGGCTTTTGTTTCGAGTCGATGCTTCTTTTTGCCTCTGGTTACATCGCCTAAAGCTTAATTGCCTCTTCGAAACAGCTTGCAGCTGAGCGCCGAGATTCGTCTCCGCTGGGTTTGCTCGTCGAGGCGCGACAAAGTCACCGGCGCCGAATCCAGCTCAAAGACTGTGATTGCAATCCTGGTTCTATTGCTTGTCTGTTTCTAGAGGAACAGATAGAATTAGATTCCCAAGTGCATTAAACGCGAAAGCGGCTGGAAATCGTGTTTGAAAAATCTCAGTCGGTGACCTCTTGTCATCGTGTAACCCGCCCAGGCAGGCGTCAAAGTGCTTTCGCGAGCCTTCGCCGGAGACAATAAACAAACAGTGGGGTGATATAATGCTCGTCGCTGATCAAAGGGCCAAAACAGGCCAGGCAGAGTCGAGTCTTTTCCCTGTGCCTCCTCGGCTCTTCTTTCTCGCGATCGAGGCGACTCCCACGACTACAGGCGCGGCGTAATAATGCATTCTCTGTATTATTCATCCGGCTCCAGCTGCCTCCCTCTGTCTTCGGGTCGCGTCGAGATTTCGTTATTCTATTTTCGTCGATGGTGCGGCGCCCGGCGACGCGAGAGATTTTTTGCATTATTTGCATAGCCATTGTCATTTATCTTTCAACGGGTTTTTTCGGGGCCGATGAGGATTCAGGCCGAGAGACCGTGCAGGATGCATTTTCGCATTGATTTCTCGCAGCCTCTTTTAAATTCAGATTACTTTTCGGATATTCTGTCGGCGAAAGAAGCACCATTTTTACAGCTGCATTGAAAGATAAACAAAACAATAAAACGGTTCTCCGCTCGAGCTTTCGAGATTAGCTTAGCCCAATATATTTTTCTAGGATGGCCCCAAAGTTCGAATCTGGAAATCGTACATAAAAGTTCCAACTTGCCTCACTACACCCCCCACTTAGTTCACACATACCAGTTCCGTCCTGAAAAAGCTGCAAGCATTACGTTCTTTTAAAACTCGACAATTTCTATAAAAGCAGTTCAAATACGAACTAGTTCCGTAAACATCGAGTTATTGAAAATATATTTCGCGTTAGCACCTCTCGGTCCCGAAAGATTACACCTTTGTCAAACAACGACGGAATCGGCTTTTCTCTCTCGGCTGCCGTCGTCGTCGCGGCATCCCGGGGAGCGAGAGAGGGAACGATATTGCGGCGGGGACGGTCATCGGCGGAAAATCCCCCGGAATTTATTGGAGATCGGAGGCCGTAAGGGGAGCTCTTTCCCTCTTTTCCTTCTTGTACGGTGCGAAATAAAATTTTCTCACCGCGCCGTCTTCGCGCGTATATAAGGCGGAGAGAGAGAGAGAAGGTGTTTGTCTTGCGAGGATGCCTCGTTCTGACAAATAGTTCGCCGTTTTATTGGCGTTTCCAAAGGGAATGTGGAAAAATTTCTTATTTATCGAGTGTTCGAAGAGACGGCGCAGTCGGAGAGCGCCATCTGGTTAATGTCATTGCTCTCTCGCTTGATGCCTCTCTCGTACGTGCCGTGACTTAACCCAATTTTATATCTTTTAGTATGAGTGTACAGAGTGCGTCTCAAAAAATAACTTTTGTACTATGAACTAGCGAATTTGAAGCGATTTTGAAATTTTTTTTCCCTGAATATTAAATAATGAAATTTACAATTTACGTAAGAAGAACTTTCCGTGCGCTTTCTTTAGAGAGACAACTGTGAGAAACCGTCCGGATGCGTTTTATTTCAAGTACTCCAGCTAGGAAAAAGGTAAGAATACGCGCATCAAAGTTAAATTTTACGCCGATTATAAGCCGAGCGGAAGCTCCCTAAAATTCCGACTCCTCCATCGTCCGACAATAAGGGAAGGCGAGCGAATCGAATCGCGGCTTCGTGCATGCATCCGAAAATCTCATTAAACGATAAGGCGGCTCGCCTCCGCGAATGAAATCCGCAACAACGAATCGCAGCCAATTTCACGCGCACGCAATTCCCGAGCACCCTCGTAAAAAAGCAGCAGCGCCGCCCTTTCGTTCCGACTTGACGCGTCGCGCCATCGCTGCCAAGTATATATATTGCGAGTCGGGCTCTAATTGAAACTTTTGAGGACTGGAGGGCCGAAGTATTAAAAGTTCCTGCCCGCGTGTTTCGTTGCATTTTTAGATGCTGTCTCGCGCTGTATCGAGAGTTTCTTCAGAGTCGAGTGTAGATTGGATTTCAATTTTGAAGAAGAGCTCGACATTAATGGTGATGTGCATACTTTGGACGAGTGGAATACGAGAATTGTTCTTAAAATTTTAAAAGAAATTATAAACTTTTAAGATAAAAATGATTTATAACGACACTGCTTTTTAGAGACTTATTTGCATTTAAAAACTGAAATGTTCGCAAAAACATTTTTTTCGTTTTTACGCATTTTTGAAAAAATATTCTACCTGAAAAATTTTCAAGTGTCCCGATAGCCGCATCGATTTTTTTCTAATTTTGGTTTGAAAAGCGCTCTACTTTTCCCACTTTAACAAACAATATACGCCGTTACATTTTCATTTTGTTCGAAACGAAAGCCATTCAAAGTTGACAGTCGCAAAAATTATTAAGCCGCTAGACAACTCGACAGTGAACTCCACCTCTAACCGTCTTCGGCCCCCTCGATAAAAAAACAAATTCCTTCGTCGTCGTGGCCTCTCCCTCCCTCCTCTCGGACGCATACTCCGCTCTCTCGGTGGTGCGAACGACTGGCCTTATCTATCGCTGAGGTCGCAATTACGCTTAAAGGCGCGCGACAGAGCGAGCCCCTCTCCCACCCCCTTCAGCCCTCCCTCCATTGTGCTTCTTTTGTCACGGAACTCGGCCACTCTCGGCCTTTAAGGATCGCGACTTCTCTTCTTTTTCGACGAGCTTCTTCTTTCTTCCACCCCCGGGGTAATTAAGAAGTGCACTTCGTTGCGAGGGGGAGGGGGTGCGAGAAAGTCACTCCCGGAAGTCGATTGCACGTGTGTGTGTGCCGGGAGGAGGTCTCGAAGTCGGAAGGAATCGAGCGCAGGCCTCGATGGGGGTTCTCGCTTTAAAAAGACCTGAAAGAGACTGCGGACTTGCATTCTTCGAGCTGCCGGCTGCCTTTCCAGCCGCTCAAACCCTCTCTGCTCTCTGCACTCGTAGATAAAGATAGATTTTCGTCTGTTTTTAGTATATTTACTCGCAGAATTGTTTTCACCCGCGATCCTTTTCATTTTTTGATTAAATTAATACAGATCCGTAAAAAGATTTAGAACCCTTAATTAAAGATATTTCTTGTTCACCCCGCAAATAAACAACCATCCAGCGTTAAAAACACGCGCGAGCCTCTCATTCCGCGCTCAGTAAATCAAGGCCAGCCGCGATGTCCGCTCCCTCCGACGTAAATTCCCCACACGCGTTATCTCGCCTCTCTTTACGCCCCGTGCGGGCAACTTTCGGCCGGGAGAAACGCCAGCGGAACAGCACCGTTTCGCGTTGTTCTCACCGCGGCGGCGGCGGTCGTTACCTCGCGTCGCCTCTCCTCGATTAACATCTCTCCCGGCCGGGGGTAACCCGTTTATATACCCCGACACCCCCCCGGAAAAATGTCCGCTCGGATCCGCGCCGAGATACCCGGGCGCGAATATTACTCCGGGGCGAAAACTCATAAAGCGCCGCCCGCAAATGAACAGTTTCGCGCGAGTTTAGGGTTCGGTCCGCGCGACGGGCGGCCGCGAAATTCTGGGCTTATTAAAACTTGGGCAAATGAATCTTGGAATTTCGAGCACTGCGCTTTTATTGAAACGACGAGATGCGCTTTCTAAGAAAATTCGTTAGCTTGCGTCGTCAATTGCACACTCGCGCACTTGCCTTAGTTACCGCGGGCGCGCATTACTTACCTCCGCCTCTCTCGCCGGATTTGCACGCTGCTCTCCTCTCGACATTATGCCGAAAGCCGAGTGCCAGTGCATTAGAAGCCGGAGCTGTGCGTGGGCGCGCACTCGAAATCCGTGCTAAGGCTAAGCAGAGCTCCGAAAGCTTCGAAAGCAAAAATATACCGATATAAATAATCTGGCACTCGCTTCGCGTGCTCAAGAGCGGCTAAAAAGTTCATTTCGAAGAGTCCGAACGTTTTTGGTATAAATATATTAAGGTGAAGCATACAGAAAAGTTGTATCATTTTGAGTTCTCAAATGATGAATATTCGACTAAATTACATTTCGAAGTTACGTTAGAAACGATAATAGCGTCCAACTTTACCTCGCACCGTGATTTCGAACTATCTAATTAAATTCCATTCAAACGAAACGTCAAAATTTTAACTATCGAGTCAACCGTATCAGATACCTCGCCTCGCTTTTCAGCCCCGAGAAACCAAGCCAATAAAATCCGCCTCGATAAACCAGGCGAAAACGAGCGAGATCGCGTTTTGGAAATGTAATTGATAGAATTGCCGGAGTCGCGTGCGCGCGCGGCCCGGAGAGCGTAACGCGATAACGACTCGCGCGCTTCCCGCGTCGCCGGGCGCAGACAGAAGCGAGCGCGAGCTCCTTATTACGGTAGACCTGCGGGGTTCTCCCCACGGACGAGCTTTAAATTGAATCGCTGACATTCCCGGGAAAATCAGCCCTGCTTTTTCGGGAATTTTATTAAGTTTTGTAAATGAACTTTTATGTTTGAAGCGTAAAGTAAATTCATAAGTAGTTTTAAGAGGATAAGTCAATGGATAGTCTTCGGCGGGCTGACAAATTTCTCGAGCGTCGACCTAAATACAGAATTCATCTTCAAGAATAACCGGATCGCTTCTCTCGCCGCTGAATCGCCTGATCAAGCTCAGGTTACCCCGTTCCCGTATAAAAAACCGATCGACAAAAAGCGCAGGCTCGAAGAGAAGCCGCCGTAAAAAGTTCTCGCGCGTCATAAATTTCCCATCGGGTCTCTCTGTTCCACCGTCGAGCGTGGAAAAGCCGCAATATAAAATGTTCGGAGTAGCTCGCCGCCGCGGGGCTAAGGCGCTTTTCGCGAAGAACCCTCGAAATTTCGGACGCGGAACTCGAGCGAGCCTTTTTCCATTCCTCCTCCTATCTCTCCCTCTCGAAAAAATTCCTGCCTATCGAAGGCTCTCAAAGTAAAGTGGGAAAACGCAAACATTCTTATATAGACACTTATATAGGAAGAATCCCGGGTCGACTGCTAAAGTCAGACGATAAATTCCGCGAATTTGTACCTTTTTTTTCTGACCCAGAACGGATACTAATTTTCAGAATTGTTACTTACCGTCGTTTAGTCATTCTTTAATATCTTTTACGTTTGACGATCCTCAAGCATTTTTCTAAATTACTGATAAATGGAGTTAACGAAACAAAGTCCACGTCTCGAACATCATCCTTATTAATTAGACCCGAAAATAAAGAATAAACAAAAAAAAAAGTAGAATAATCCGCGGCGGTTTTGAGGTCGGCAAATATACTGTGCAGGACTCGCTGATACATTTCAAGGAAACGTACATTTTTCAGGCCAGTCAGCCGACGTGGAACCGCCGCGTGCTTCTTGCACTTATATACTGTAGGCGAGGAAGCGAGAGGCGGGGAGAAAAAGAGAGGGAGGAAAAAGGGCAAGATAACGCTCCTGGACACTCGCTCCGAGAGATGAGATGAGCTGCTGCTGGGGCATTTTTGCGCTCCGTCACCTCGACATTCCGCGCGAATATTAACTCTCTCTCTCCCAGTTTCGCGCGAGGAATGAAATAAAAGAGCTGCCGTGTGTGGGATCTTGCCTAATTTACTTCGCTGCATTTGGGTTACCCGTAGTTTTATTCAAGCGGCGAACCTGAACTCGGAACGACTCCTTCCTGTCCGCGCGACCTAATTATTATGATATGTCGACAACTTTTTGTCTTTTGTCATTTCCCTTTCAAATGGCTGGGATGAATAAGCTTCCCTTTGAAATTCGCCCCCATTCACATTAGAATCTCGCGATGTCAGGTGTGATTTTACGGCCATTTTGAAGATGCTTAATTTGGAATCAACGAAATGCTGGTTGAAAAAATCAATTGGCAAGTCGAAAAAAAGGCATTCGTCGACACAGCAGCGCTTCACTGCAAAGCTCGCATCCCCAAAAGTAGCACTTCGCACGTCGCCCGTCGACTTTCGAGGTACCCTCTTTCTCTCGGCTTCAAAGCAGTCATCGCAACAAAACGATAAAGCCGAACGAGCGCAAAGGCGCCTCGAGTGCCATCGACCAATCATGAAAGGTCCCGCGTCGAGTGTATCCCGTTTCAAGCGCGGCAGAGCGCAAACGGAGAAGCCGAAACACTCTCTCTCATCTCTCGGCTCGAAAAACAGCGCGACGTCAATCGGACCCTGTTTGCCGAGCACTCGCGGCGACGCGTCGCGCGCAACAATACAATGCCGCCTGGCAAAGCGTGCAATCCGCTGCACCGAACGCGCAGAGTCGCGGAAAAAGGAGGTCTTAGGCACTGTATAGTCGATCCGCTAGGAAGCTCTGGCATAATGACGAGGGCCGCTTTATGCAAATGCGCGGTTAAGACCCCTCGGCGGAATTGAGCTGCCTTTGACGGCGGGCGTATAAGCATTGTTGATGCGATGAGTTGGCTTTTCAACCGTTCTCTGATGGCTTGAGCAGCTGACTTTTGGATTATCGGGGGATGCGCGCGGTATGTCGAACGTTTGTGCGTTGATTGTAGAAATTTTGAATAGTGAATTGAAATTTTTCATGATATTAATGTTTTATATGATATTAATTTTTCGTGATATCAATATGATATTAATGTTCGTTTTCTTTTTCTGTTTCAGGTGAGTATCTATCGCATGACGGATACTGGTTTGGTGCCATATTAAACCAACAGGAGCATAATGTAAGTCAGATTAACACCGACTGGGAAGAAATCGCTCGATCGGTTCAAGCTCTTTTTCAAGAGCTGAAAATACTTTTGAGTAGATTTAATGCCAAACTAGAATCCATTTTGAGATTAAGGGCATTCGTATTTATACAACCTCGTGCATTCAACAGTGTTTATTGTCCAAATGTCATTTTCATCTGAAACGATTCCGATAAAGTTTATATGGGCAATAACTTGAGCTAGCAAGCGGTTTACAATGAACCATTGAAATCGCGGCAACGCTGTTTGGACCTAACCAAATTCAATCGCCATTCAACTGTACGTAAACTTATTTCGCCGTAACGCTCGTCGAATTCTGACGGTGTAAAGTGGACTGACGAAACGATCGATCCCGAGTCGTTTTTTAAACGTAATTTAAACTTTAAAATATTCGCCTCCCCAGGCAGATGGAAAGGTTGGGAAATCAAGGTTGTACCCTCATTATAGTGTTTGTTATACTTTGAAGAATGCAAATGGGAGATTCCCCATTCCGTTGCTGCTTGAAATTCAAAACTCGAAGCGGCTGTATCTTTTTAACCCGAGTCCGTAGAATAATGCAAACTGGTAATCGCGGCTTTAACTCCACTTTAATAAAAGGTACGCAGCGAAGTAAATACAAATTCATGCATCGAAATGAAAAATAAACTCTCGCAAAGCAACACCGACTGGATGGTATAAACATTTACTCGATCCGAGAAATTTGACGAACGCATCATTTTTCAAACCCGGCATTTCGCCGAGGAGCGAATGTGTACTCGTAACCGGGGGGATTCTACTCTCCGCAAATTCGCGAGTTATAACCCGCAAAGAAGCCCCGTCGCACGGCGTATCTGCGTACAGTCTGCATATTGTTCGGTCGACGTCCAAAGCGAAATATTTCAAGCGGGCGCGAAAATCCAGCGACTTTTATCAAGGCGCCGAACGCCTGATGTTTCCTGGCGGATTAACGTCCGGCTTTACGAGGGCTTTTTTCGTCGGTCGAGCTGAGTTTGTCGGACAGTTTGCAGGTTTTCGGCTCGCTGCTGAGAAAATGAATTGTATGGCTTTAATTAACGTTGATTTATTGGATCTCGGAGCAACGAATAAAGTTGAAACTTTTAGGCATTTCAAATTTTTGCAGTATTTTCGCACACCACTTTTGTTTCAGCATTTTACTTCCTTTTATTTCAGCCGATCAAATCGCCTTTTTCGCGGCTACACTTTTTTCTATTTAGGATGCGCCAAAGTAATTTCACTCCGCTAAATTTTCCGCAACTTCATAGTCGCTAATGATGCCACGGCAATTACAGTAGATCAATTATCCACGAAGCGGTTGGCAACTCCCTAATTGAATGTTATCCTCCGCCCCAAAGTTCTCCGAACGGCCAGCTTTTATACGATATCGCGCATAAAACTAAAGCAAAACGAGCCGAGGCGCCACTTCCCGCCGAAATCCCTCCCGGCTAATGCACGTTAATTTCGACGCGATCGCGTATCCAAGAGGCGGTGTGCAAGCACACTCGCGCGGGCTTTACCGCTCGTGAAGACTCGAGAGGCTGCTTCGTCGTCGTCGGGCCAGGCAATATGGAGAATATCGAGTTTCATGGGTCACCTCGAGAGAGTAGCGGCACTGTATACGCGGCGGAGGGCGGCTATTAAGCGCAGCTGTTATCCTTGCGCTTGCCTCGCCCCCTGCTGCTGCTGCTGCTCGATGCAAAATTCAGCTGCAAACTCGAGCGTACAACCTACAAACCCAGTCCGGGAAAGTTGGAGACTCTGCGCAAACAGCGCGCCGCGCGCGACAGGAGAGAGAGAGAATTTCGTTGAGAAAGGGCCAAGAGTCGCGCCGAGGCACTTTTTTCCGAGTGTCGCGGAGGAAGTTTCGCAGTGATGAATTGCCGCTGCGATCTTTCTCGGGACTGTTTCGCGCGGACCGACTGAATTTTTCGCGATAGATCAATTGATATTGCGGTGTAGATTTTGAAGATTTCCCTAGAATTTTTACTTTTATCGCATAAAGGCAGTTGAAGGCAAATTTTTAATGAGACATCGCTTTAATAAGAATTAAAGTGGTTTTGCCGCGATTATGCAAAATACTTAAAAACAAGGTTTACCCTGCAGTTAATCTACATTGAATTTCGTCGTCGTTTACAAAAAAAACTCGGGGACGCGAGAGGGCCAAAAAATGTCGGTAAATTTAATCTAATAGCTTGAAATCTTACAAAAACGTTGCTGGATTTGCATAAACCGGAGCTTTACAGCGGAGTTTGCCGAGGAACTAAATGAACTTGCAGCCGGAGTACGAAAGCCCCCCAAAAAAAGGAACCCAGTCTGTCGGTTCGTCGATCGAGCTTTTTCTGCGCTTTTCTCTGTTTTTGCTCCGGCCGGGGTTGCTTTTTTTCGGACTGCGACGCAGGGAACGAAAAGAAACAAGTCTGCAGTCGAATCAACTTTATTGGATAGTCTCGAAATGTCGCATTTTTAAGTGAACGATCGAGTTAAATCTCAAAAAATTTCGAACGGTGATTATTTAAACGTCAGGTAATCAATGCGAATTTAACGTAAAATCTTTCAATCCAGCGAAGGTCAACGAAACGTCTCCTTAATCTCGACCACGCATGCAAAGTTCGCGGACGAGCGAGACAATTGAATTAGGATGCAATTTCCGTGCCAGAGGCGGGGGACTCCCTCGGCCCGATGCAATTATTAGACAGGCAATCGCCGAGCGTAAAAGCGATCCTCTCCTTCCTCCTCCTCCTCGACTCTTTTTCGACCGAACGATAAACTGTTCTCGTGTTTGACTTTTTGTTGGAAACATTTTTATTTAAGAATTCGCATAACGAACGAGCGCGCGGAGGGTTGGGTTTTAATTGGTGGCTAATTTTATTGGACGCCGAGGGAGGAAAATTGGCTTTGCTAAAGAGGTTGTGGAATTCAAATTTTACTCAATAGAAAGGGTTGCGGCTAGCAATAACTCGTGAAATTTATGCAAATATGTATGTTATTAAATTCTTTTACTGTTTTATGGCATTCATTTAATTGTCTCTATTTAACTAATTTTTTGCACATAAAAAGTTGAACTGAAAAGGGCCATAAAATAAAAGCTATCCAAACATCGGTATTTGAGATGATGTATTATTACTTTGAATTGTACTATTAGGAATTATTTCGTGAAACTATAATCACGTTTTACGTAATGGTAAATTAGCTTTTTTCAGAAATCAATTTACATCGCGTTCTTATTCTTAAATGCCTAAATAACAGGTTCCAACGGTTTACTGGAATAATAAAGAAGTTGCGCGTTCGCCATAAAAAAGTTAGGAAATGAAACCGTCGCCGAATCTACCTATAAAGGGATTAGGCACTAAATCCTCCCTTCTCTAATTTCAACTTGATTACTTAATTATCCACGCGTTAAACCCAGAGCATCAAACTTCAATCATCCTCGGCCCTTGAAAGTAAGCCCATTTCCCTCATTTTCACGCAAATATCTGCAGCAAGTATTCATCTTAAATTTTCCAGGTTATCCAATCTGACCCAAAATCAATAGCTAAATAATACGGAGGAATTCGACGATAAAGTACAGCGATGCACTCCTCCTATACGACGCGGCTCAGCGAAAAAATCAGACTGGCCTCCGCGCCGTAAAGCTCGGAGGAAGACCCTTAAAAAACGGCGGCGGCGCCGGGTTCTCCCCTCGTCGTAAAGCGAAAATTCCGGCGAACGACTCGCTCGCTGCCGCTCGTAAATATTCGCGCGTAAGTGTTTACCTGAAGCCGTCGGCGTTTTAATTGGCGGTCGATCGATCGATGGGCCATTTTATCACGCCGCCGGACGAGGGATTCGCCGCCCGTCCCTTCTCCTCGACTGGAATTTTCGGTAGCTTGGACGTTTATCCGCAGAAAAATTGAAGCAAGCTTTATAACTATACAAAAAGAGTCCTATTTTCCTTTAATTTATTGAATCAGTGATTTGTCGAGTTCTGAGTATTTTATTGCTATTAAAAAAACCTCACAGCCATCTCTCGAATAAAACTAAATTTCCTGCTACATCTATCCGCGCGTAACAGGATCAAAAGCAGCGAAACTCCTCCGACCCGAAGTTTCCTCCCTTCCGCCCTTCGCCGAGCGAAATCCCGATAAAGTCGCGAAGTGAAAGAAAAAGATCATGCTCCGCTCGCTCTTCAATCTTCCGCGCGACCTTACCGGGGAAGCAGCCGATGTTCTCGAGGCAACTTCTTGCCCCCGTCGGACTGTGGATCGAGTTTCTTTTCCGCTGGCCGAGAAATAAATCGCCGCGGCGCGCGACCAATTCAAGCACTGCGGCCTTTTCTTCTCTGGATTTCATTATTTTATCGGTTTATACATATATATATATATATATTCTCCCGGAAGCGACGATGCCCGCGGTCTTTTGTCCGATTCACGAGGCGATATCGCGTCCAGCTTTTGTCTATTCGAGGGACATCCCCTCGCCGATTGTGCTCCGCGTAGATTTACGATTTGCACCCGGATAAACGACAGGACGATATCGTCGGCCATAAGAGTCTTTTTAAATAATGGCGCTTGATCGATTGCCCCTCGATTGAGTCCTTCCGCGAAATACAGCTCGAGTGCAATCGCGCCTCTTCGGTCAGCGAAGGTTCATAACTCCTCATCGTCCGAATTGTAAACATCGCTTACCTTTCAGACTACCGACGCTATCTGGACTGGCAACAGCGAGCGCAACGGCTTCGAGCCGACTGATTCGAGAGATGCACGCGGTTACGTTCGCTTGCGGCTCAAGAGATATATTGCTATGGCTGTCTGAGCTTCGTACGGAGCAAATAATAATGATACATTGAAAAATTATAAATTTTCTATCTATACAGTTTCGTACTGTAAGATACTACTGAAATTGATACGAGACATTTTTAAAATTGTTTCGACCTGAAGTTTGTGTACCCAGCTTTGATATTTCAAAAAGTAAAAAGAAACTTTGTAAGATCCTATTATCCAAGAGCCAAATAAGTTCCAGATATGATCTAAAGTTTGCCCGAGTCGAAAAAGTACCCAACTCCTAATGGAATCGCATACCAGACAGGACCGGACCTCAGCCGTAGATCTCCGCGAGCCAGACATCGCCACAATCTTCCATCAAAATGATAAACCCAGACGAAACAAATTGACTCTTCAGCCTCCCTCGTCCGAAGCGAAATCACAGACGCACCTACATCGCCGAGAATCAGGCAGCTATTACGCCCGGCGATTCCCCATCAAACGGGGAGGCGTGGCGCGTCGAGCGGCTAACTCGCGCGGCCATGCTAATCGCGTTAGAATTTGCTCTCGCTCGGAGGCCGGAGGCCGCAAGTGCAATCGACGGCGGGGGGAGGAGAACACCCCGACGGCAAACACGCGCCATTTCCCATCTGAGCTGCATTACACGCGACGCTGCGAGTTTCAATTGGAGTTCGGTGAGTTTGGATACGTCGCGTCGCGCGTCCAGAGATTAATGCGGTTTTTGCGATTGTGTACTTTACCGCTGAGCACGCGGATCCTTTTTCGTTCGAATTCAATGCCGCTGTACTGCCCCGCGTTTGCTCGAGGACTTTTCGAGAGCTGATGGTGTTTAAATATTTGGCTATTTTCATTGGAGTGCATTCGCTTTTCGGGCTTTTTTTTGTCAATCCGATTTAACGGTCAAGTTTCTGCGGAATGTAAACGTACACCGTTCGAATCGCATTTGGAAGCTTCGTGTACGCAAGACTCTCATTTTAAAAAGAGGAAACAAACTCTTGGCAACGCATCAAAAAACGCCATTAATTATCTTTTGCTCCGCTGCCAAGCGAAGAAGGCAAAGTTTGCGCGAAACAATTTTTTTTCCCGCTATTCCCAAGAGAATTCAAAAAATTTTCATCCGAAATCGATACAGCCCTTTTTGCAAAAAAAAAATGCCACCTCCGTTTCTGCTGCGAGGTTCGCAACAAAAACTTTTTCCCGCAATTAAAACTGAGGAGCGTCTCAAGTTTTTCTTGAAAAAAAAAGACTACAATCATCGTCATCCGCGGCAATTCCAGATCATTAAGACTCAAAGCCCCGAGCTCCTGCCTAATGGGAAAATCATCATCATCGTTCCGGCTCTCAGCCCGCGAATGAAAAAGCAGCTACATTCTCTTCCAGCGGCGTGCGCGCGCACACCTCGCAGATGGGAGCCCGAGGCTCGGAAAAGTCTACCGCCCCCCACCCCCGGAGCTTGCTGGCCGACTAAAAGCTATCTCGTAAATTTCCAAAGATCTCCTCGTTCCCGAGGCACAGACACATGTGCGCTATAAAAGCCCTGTATTCCGGAAGATCCCAAAGCAATATAAGGATAAAACTGGGTCTCTCGCGAAAGGCGACGTCGATTTATACTGCGGGTATATATGTATGTGTACGTTACGTTTGCATCGCGAGCTTGCACCGCGCTGCGTCGTAATTGCATTCGCGTATGTAACGGCGCATCTTTGCCAGATGTAAAGCGGAGATGACGCAGGGAGCGGGCGCTACGTCAGAATAAGTCAGCGGCGCGTGACGTCAACGACCCTATACGTCAGCCGAGTAAAGAGGCGCCGAATTTTCGATTTTTACACTGCTTTTCGGCAGTCTCGTCTTCCGTATACGAGAATGCATTGACCCGCGAAAAGATTTCTCGTTCTCCAATTAAAAATTCATAAAATCCCCTCGACGATCTCTCGTCCCTCGCCGGGAGTATCCGAAAGTTTTTGAAACCTCATTCATGATCCCCGCGAGTGCATATAACGCGCGAGCAGCGCACGACCGCGAGCGCGCGGCTCGTAAATCGCGACCGTCGTCCCGCGTTACCGAGAGCAATGCCAGGCAGCGACTACGCGCTCGTTTGCTGCTCGTTATGCAGATGAAGTGTTGCCACTGCCTGCTGCCTCTGACGTTTCCCCCTTCTCTCTCTCTGTCCCTTTCTTTTTTTACACTTTTGAGCACCCTCGAGTTAAAAAAAACGAAAAAAAAAGCAACGGCACCTCGAGTTTTTGCCGCTACGAGAGAGAGGAGGGAACGGTTTATAGCGAGTGCAGCCCCCGTCGAGTGGAAGGAGGCTGCAGTGGCCAACGCGCTTTCGAAAACGAGGCGATTTCCTGGAAGAATCGCGCGCGAGTCCGACGGCCGGTTAATTACCGGGAAGTGGGTGTTCGTCTTTTTTTTTGTTTTTTACGACCGGGAGAAATGGCGTTGCTGCGTGAACGAACGTGTAATGAGTAGGCTTCGGTGGCGAAAATTTCAGAGAATAGTCGCGAACGCGCTGTTAATTTATTTTAGAGCTCTGGCAGCTACGCGAAACACACTGCGTTTAATTTAAGATTATTAATTATTTTTTATAATAAATGTTACTGGCATTTTTTTGGTACTTTGCGGTGTCTCGGATTGACGTTCCTTTGAGCTTTTAGTGATTCAGTGATTAGAAAAATGTTGGCCTATCTCTAAAGGTTCAACGGATAGACAGAAAATCGTTAACTTTTAAATAGCAAGAAACGTAAAAAAAGACGCAAGCTGTAATCATTAGCTTTGATTTTAAAACGATTTTCAAACACAAAAGAGAGAGGATTAATATAATAATTAGTTCAAGTTCCAAGAGCTTAAAAAGCACTAATGCTATGAAAACGCGTCAAAAAAATCTTCTCTCAAAGCTGAATAACTGCCTTTTAAAGCTTTTAAAGCTTTTCAAAGGCGAGTCCTATCGTAGTTTTAAATAAGTCGAAATGGGTTAAGCCTCGCGCCAGTCAATTTGCCCGGTTATGCTCGCGTTACTATCCGCATTAGAGGCTAGATTACACGACGGAGCAAAATGTTGAGGGGGATGCTTTCATAAAATCAGCACTTTCCTTCGTAATTAAGAAGGCGCACTTAGGCGCTGGAGATGAGTCATCGGTTCTCGTAGCTTTGTTTAATGGCTTTACGTTAGCTCGAGTTATTATAACATTCTAAAGATCGAGGGGAAAGAAGGGAGGAAGGGATTCTCGTAAAACCAGCACTGATTATTAACATATATCACGGTAATTTTTGAATACTTAGGAAGAGTAAAAGCTTCCACCGAAAACAATAAAAATTACTACAGATTTTTATGACAGCACGAATTTTCTCCAGCTCTGCAGAGAAAATTGGGTAAATCTTTCTCGATTTATTCAAAACTGTATTAGCGGTAAACGTTTAAATTTGACAAATTACGTTTGGTTTTGCTTAATGCGCCAGAAAGAAAATCCTCCAAAGCATTGCGCTGGCGTTAAATAAATGGCGCCGAACCACGAAGCTCACATGCCAAAAGAATGGCAAAGGAACGGCACACAAAGCCAGCTGAAAACAGAGGGCGAATCCGACGACTGCAATTAGAGCTCGAGTCGAGCTTTGGTCCTGAAACAGACTGGCTGAGGAGACAAAACGTTTTTCTTCGCGCGAACTCCATTTCTTGCTTGCCTGTCGGAGCTTCATATTGTCCCCCCGGGTTTTAGCAATATTTGCTCGAATGTTGTGCAAATTGCCATTAAAAGGATCTTTTAAGTAACAAGGAAGCTCCTTTTCTTTAACATTCTTGAAGCTTCAAACGTTCTTGCTTTTTTTCCAGGCAAAGAAGACGTCCTCCTTGCTTTTTATTTTCCTCTTCAGTCTTTCCAAGCTTTCCAATTATTCGGTCTTCCTTGACACCGAAATTGATCGTCCGAGGCGCTGCAATTTCACCCGGCTCGCTCTCCGATAAGATTGCGAAAATTCAACTTGATATTCCGAGGAGGTGTCTTGTTTGAAAAACGTGCTTTTAATTAATAACCTTCCTTCGTACACTCTTTCGATAATCGCTTTAATCACTGCGAAAACCTGCCAGCTCTCGCCGACGAGAGCCGTCCAGTCGCGAAAAAAAAAAATATATATATATATAATCCGCGCGCGATTTCAGGGTGCAAAGCGCCAGAAAGCAACGATAAAGAAAACCAATTTTTTTTTCAGAAGAATAATAACAGTCGAGGGGGGGGGGGGGGGGGATGCTCGGCGAAAAGCGAAAAGAGGTCGCGGCTCGTATTCGAATTCAATAAGGGCAAAATTGCATTCGCTCTCTCGCGCGCGCGCCTACACGTACACGCCTCTCGTGTACCTGTTGCAGTGTGTAAAAATGAGAGCCGCGTCCTCGCAGGATGCAGACGTATAGAATGCCGGGAGAGCGAAAGGGGGTTACATATTAATGCCTCGAACAAATGTAACGCGACGCGGTTGACGCTGGCAAAAGCAAATGCTTACCTCGTTTAGAGCTTTACTGATCGGCGCGAATGAATGGCGAATATATATATAGATAGAGACCGTTGAGCTACATAAATTGTTCTCGTTTTATGCGGGTATTCGAGAAAATGGCTCGTTCTCTTTTAAGAACTACTATTATCATTTTATCGTGGACCCTTGAAAATCTCTTGATTAATTAATTTAATATTGAGAGAGTAAGTGAACTCTGCTGCCTGGATTCCCGTCAAACATTGGGATATGTTTTCGCACGCACCTCTGAATTAAAGGTCGACTTAGGAGCATTTTCGGGCGTGAACATACTCTCCTATTTATCACTACCTCTAAAACGGTCTCGTAAAAAAGTCTCGCCACAGCACCTCTCGAAAACTTGAAATTACAAAAGCTTTTGTTCGCGCTTAATAAAGAATAAAATAATGCATACTAAACAGGCGGCCGTAAACGAAAGCGAAAGTAGGAGATCCGCGCGGGTCCGCTCGATACGACGCCTCCTACAGCCCCGTCGCCGAGCCCTTTCACCTAAAGCTCCACAATGCCTCCAAGCCCGAGTTACGTGAGCTCTCGCCGAATTACCCGGACACTTTCGGACTCGAGGCACAAAAGGGGCCGCGAAAACGCTCGATTCGTCTTTCGTTTCTCCCAGAAAGAGCCCGACAATGGGGGAGGGGGTCTTTTGAAATTTCGTCCTATCGATTCACGCATCGATTCGCAAGCATAATTCCCGGCCGAGGATGGATCCTCTCCGTATCTCCTGACTGCATGAGGCTCCGCTATTCATCGGGCCTCGGCGACAGCCGGGGAATTAAAGTTGCTCCGCTGCATGCTGAATTCAGCCGGTATTAAGGAGACGGAGGACTGCCACGATTTTACGGAATATATCCGGGAGCGAGAATTCCTCGGGATTCGCGGCGAAATTTTTCCTCTCTCAACGCAAGTTTTTATTGCCCACCTCGGAGTATTTCGAGAGCCTGAGAATTTACAATTTTAACTCTGAATGCAGCATTAAAAGCTGACTTAGAGAGAAATAAGGATCTTCTAGAGAATGATTTATTTTATACGACTCTTTTGAGCGACGTTTTACTTGCACGTTATACTGCACGAAACGCACCGCAACAGACTCGAGCGTCACCCATGAAAAATTCTCGTCACATTTGCCCGACGAAAGGGTAGGCTCTCTAATGGCGCTCTTTGCAAATATACTCATGCAAAATTTATTACGATCCCCCAAAAGGTCATCGCTATTCCATTAGTCTAATTTTCCCGTTTTTAAATTTACAAGGCAGCCGCAAAATCCGATCCATTCCAAACGAACGTCAGAAGCTCTTTATCGCCCCGAAAATTCCGTCCAGAAAAGCTGCGAGGCGCTTTTTGGATATTAAAATAAGTACCCTTTGTTGCAGCCGGAGCAGCTCCCGACGATAACCAAAGGTCCAACTCTGCGCACAATCGTCACTCTCTTACGAAGGGTAAGCTTACGTAACATCCTCGAACGAAAAGCACGCGACCGACGAATGGCAGAGTAAGATTCAATTGGCCTCCTTTTCTCTGTATACACTCGATTTAATAGATCGGAATTGGGTAACTTTATTTTGCCATTCCTCGGAGGAAATCGAACGAATTGCATGCCTCGGCCGAGAGGAGCGCTGAAAGAGAGAATCACGCATGCTGGATAATAACTAATAACCCGCTTGAAGCAGCCGACCTTTCAAAGGCCGCAGTTACGTAGCAACGAGTATTTTTGGTAGCTCGTCCTTAGCGAATCCCTTTGAGCTCCGCAATCCCTTTGTCACGCGAGTTTAAACTTTCATTTCGTCCGTCGTTAAAGTCGCCGAAACCCTTTCGACGACTGTCTGCACTACCTCTTGCTACTACTAAAAGAGTAACGGTACAAAAGGCGAGCATATATACATCGATCCTTTGCAGCGAACTTATTTTTATTTTCGATAAAAATTGCAAACCAGAGCGCTACTCGCAGCTTATCGCCAAAGTTCTCGAACGAAACAAAGTTCCGCGCCGCAGTTTTATTCGCATAACCAAAGCGCTCGGCTGAAAAAATGTCCGACCTTAACACGCCCGCGCCGTCGTCGTGTTGTAAAACTCGACGTCCGCCTCGGGCAGTAATTGTTTATCCCGGGGGATCGTAACGTCGGCCGGATTAAGATCGAATACGTCTCGAAAGAGAGAGAGAGAGAGAGAGGGACGCCATTCCGTTCACGTCGGCTTTTATATCGCGGCCCTTTCTTTCCCGCGGAAAGCCTCGTACTTGCCGCGGGAATACTGAAGGAGAAAGGGGCAGAATGGAATACAGATCCAGATTTCGATTTTCCGGCTCGTTGGCGAGGCACAACGAGATTTCTGATTTTTCTCTGCTCTTTGATCGCGTCGGGGATATATTCGTTGGTGGGGATTTTGATCGGAGGCGTTTTTTCTCGACTAGCTGGAATATTTCTCGCGCTAATTGTAAAGCGTAAGAACGCTACGGTTCCGCATCTGCGGTTGGAGTAACGAAGGGATTTGGCGACGCGACGCTGTTCCGACGTCGCTTTTACCTTCGCTTCCGCATGGCAAACATGCACACGGAAGTTACCGAAGCTTAAGTTCTTTTATCCTGCGGTAGTTGCAAGGGAGATTTTTAATTTTCGCTGCAAAGTGCTTCTGGTTTTATAAAAAAACGTTTTTATTAAAGCTCGGAAAGCTTTCATTTAAGTAGTCGGTATTTTTTAATAATAAAGGATCACGAGCAATTTTGTTATAATTTTCCACCGCGCTCTAATTAAATGCTAAAATATTTCTTCGAGCCGCGTCAACGAGCAACAGAAACTAAGCGCACTCTTGAAACGAGTCCCTCTTCGACACAAAATCCATAAAAATAACAGGCGCAACTCGAGTCTCCGTCCTGCGGTAGAAAAATCAGGAAAAACTGTGTTTACCGTCCCAGGCTTGAGAGAGCAATTTGGAAGCACTCGTGTCTCTCTCTGCGAGTAAATAATCGAAATCGATAAATCGGGACTCGACTTTTCCTCGAAGGTATATAAACAGGGCCAATTCTCCTCTCCTTTCTTTCTCTTCCGCCGCGGTCCGTTTTTCTTATCGCGCGGAGGTGGTAGCAAGTGCAGCTCGACATGCCTCGAATTGTTTCGCTCTCTGTACATCGCGAGAAAGCGATTCGGGCGACGATAACGACAGACCGAGGCGCAGTTTCGCGCGAGATGCTTTCTTATTATTATTCCTTTTGTGTGCAGCGCCGAGGTTTTGGATTCTAAGGGTTCGGGGAATCAATCTTTCGTTGTAATCGCAGCTTTAAATGGAGATAGATTGGGATGGTAAATCTTGAACGATGCTTTTTATTTTATCTCTTTTTCGTTGCCGATTAGAGTTTTGATAAAAATTTTCTCGACTACTCGTCCAGACGTATAGAAAGGACGTTTAATAAAACGTTACCACTTTGATGTTCGCTCGTAAAGTTGCACATTCAGTCGAAAAGTTTCCCGAATACCTGTCGGCGTTTCGTGCGCGAGGGGTCGAAACATCGCGGAAACAATCCGCGCAGAAATTTCATTTAAAACTTGGAGAAAGAGAGTCGCTCCCAATTCTTATCGGATTAATTTGCCGTTTAAATAATAGAAGACTCGAATTTTTATATACTAAATGACAAGTTTGTACATCCCTCTAATCTTCGGATCAGAGTTACTAGTGCGGATTCATTGTCCTAAATCTGGTTAGATTATGGAATATCCTTTAATTATAAAGTTTCAGAAAGCGCGGGATGTTTCTAAACTTGCAAAAGTTTCAATAGTTTTTCAAACTACTCAAGTTTTTGACGACGTATCGGATTGGAACTTCTGTTCACTCCATAAATCCTCCAAAACTCGCCTGAGTTTGAAACAAAATTATTTTTAAAATTTTGTCACATTAATTTGCCACCTTCGCTTGAACGTTCAATAGTGAATTTAAAGCTGTTTCAATTCGAAAAGCGTTTATTTAACAAAATAATTCCTCGGCCTCCTCGCGTTTAAATCGCGTTAGAAAAGTCTGACGGACAAATTAATAACCGTAAGCTCCATCCAATATCTGGCTGAGCGCGATAAGCGATATCCGAAAGGTTTCGGAGCTTTGACAATATTTCGATACAATATGTTTCGTTCCAATTGCCGAATAAGTCTTTGTCCGCGTCACGCGCAATACCCGCGAATTAATTTCTCGAGAGCAACTGGCGAATTTCAGTTTTCGACTATTTTTCAACTCGTTTCAACGGCCGGAGCCTGAATCAAATTTTGTTCCAGGTTCCTCGTTAGCGCAAATAATTTAGGCTTAGAGAAACGTGTTAGCTTTAAAGAATCTCGCTCTCGCGGGTTTAACGAAATTTTCGAGAAACTATTAGTCTCGGCCGTAAGAGAGCTTGATTAAGAAAATTTCGTTCTCGTAATTTCCCCTCTCGGTTTTACGCTCGCCTCTCCGCGTTTCTCTCGAAACAGAGCGAGTTTACGCGTAGCCTGGCGTCGCCGACATAAATTACGAGGCTTATTTTCGGACCGAGCTGCAAATTGGGAATGAAGAAGAAGCGGGAGAGAAAAGCCCCGGGATTGCATCATCGCTATACAGTTTTCGATTACGAAGTTCGGAATAAGAAAAAATTTCTGCATTTTGTTGGAGTGCAACGGTTTTAGCCCGTAAAACTAAATGACGTTCGTCTGCAAATTCAAAGCTTCAAAGTTTTCCAATATTTATTAAAAAAAATATTGTTCATCCTCGCATATCGGAACGCTCATAAAACTTTTATTAAAACAATAACGCTTCGGAATAAAAAGTTTCCTCATTCCAAAATTTCCAAAATCCTCAAACCGTTCGTCTCATAAACTACAGTTAAAAATTGAAAATAAAGATTCCCATCTCCGCGCAAAGTGCCCTTACCAAACCGTAATTAAAAGAGAGTCAAAAAAAAGATTTGACGCCGCGACAAGAAGAGGATGCACGGCGGCGGCAGCGAGAAATAGGCGTAGGTGCGCGCGCGCGGGAGTTTAAGTAGAAAGAGGCCGATCGAGTCCGACGCGCGCATTGTCGCTCTTCTCCCTTAGCGTGACCCAGTTCGAGCATCCTCGCGCGCTCTCTCTCGACTAATCGCCTCTGCCGTCTAGACGCACTCGCTTTTTTTTTGTAATCATTCGCGCGGTTGTCTACGGATTCATTCACGCGAGGAGATTAATTTTTCAGCGCGAGGCAGCGAGATCTTTCGATGAGAATATGCGCACGGAGGAATCGATTTTGTAACGGGAAAAAAACTTTTTACCGGATCCTCAATTTTTAAGTCGCTCTGGATATATAAACTCTCGGGGGAAGACTTCTAACGCGCTCGCAAACGCGAATGGACGCGCGTCAAAGACGTCCGAGAGCTTTCGAAATTGTATAATTTTTCGCTTGTGAAAATTTCATTTTGCGAGCGTCCGCTCCGAAGAGAATTAGGTAGTTGCCTGCCTCGCGGGCGAACTTTCAACCGTACGTTGTTTTGACAGCTGCACTGGTGAATGTAGACTTCGAACTCTGGGCACATTGGAGAACAAAAACCATAATATTCTATTTATTTAAACATACTATAAACTCCACGGCAACTTCTTCCAATAATCGCGAAGTCTCCCGGCCTTTTTGCAATCCAACTTCGACTCCATTTTTTATTAAAAAAAAGTGTAACGTTTCGGAAATGAAGCTCTCGCGTCGATACAAGCAGCTGCGCGCTTCCAACAGTCCTGCAATTCGCAAACCATCGTTGACAGTTCGCAGTCGATGGGACACCGGACACTTCATATCCGCGATATACGCTTCCGATCGACGCGTTAATTCAACGAACCTGTTACATGAACGGCTCGTTCTGTGCGCCTCGTTTTCCGCCGCTGCTGCTGGATAATTGAATTAATTATCTATGCGTTTTCAAAATGAAAATTATGAGTTAATACATCTGCGATGGTAATTTATTTAATCAATTATGATTTGATTACGAGTCGATGGTTTCGACATTACAGATTCAAATTACAGTTTCTCAAGATGAGATTCGTGGGTGTTGAATTGATTAACTGAATGTTGCACAAGATCGAATTCATGTAATTTTCGAATATTACACAACCTAATCAATCGGTGACCTTACAAAATTAAATGCTTCGTTTGCAAAGTAATTGAATGAACGTTTTGGCAGTAATTGTGTTTAAGATTGTACTAAATGTTTGCTATTGAATTAATTCAATTATTTAATTGATTACTTTATTCTACGAATTTTTTTTATTCCCTCAGAACAAACGATGCATTGGTTTGCGCAAATCGGTTCTACCGACTCTATTCATATGCCAGGTAAAAAAAAACAATTTTTTTTTTTAAAATAACAATTCTTGTTTTGTTTGACGTATACTAAACCCTTTTTAAAGTTTATTGAAAAAACATTGTCTAATGTTTTCGGAGAATGGACGAATACAAAAAGAGCGCCAACTAACTGTATGCCTTTTTTTTTAACAACTGTACTTTTGTTTTTGCTTTAACAACGAGACACTGTGCAAACATCGAAGTATAAAGAAATACAACAAAAATACACTCTTCCACATCGTTATTTAACGTTACAGTTTGTTTTTTCAACCCTCCAGAACCTCTCGCGAATCTGTTTCCAGGAAAACTCTTCGCAAGTCTCATTGGCCAAAAAAATTCAGCCTGCACGTGCAAATACGTCGATTTCGTTAGAACGTGTCCCTCGGCTTTGCCGGTAAAGCAAATTAAAATTGAGTCGCCGCTTCGGCTGCGCATCGCAAGTTTGCGACCAGAGTATTGGTCGGCAGACGTTCAAAAGATAACTGAATGAAGTGTCTCTTCCCTCGTTTTTTCTATTTCTTTTTTCTTTTTTATGACGGGCATATAGGCAACTATTAAATTATATTATTCGCGAAAAATTCGTTTGGTTAAAACTTGAAGTGGTAGCAACAATAACCTAAACTAGAAATTTCATAGATTGTATCTATGATAGATACATTGAAGTGCATGTTGCATGATTTGATAAGGTTTGAGTTGAGAGTGCTATTTTGATGATTTTTTTTTATTACCTACAACTAGACTGCATACCGAGATATGCACCCAACTGTATAATACTGCATATCCTATTTAAAAAAAAAAAATTTTTTTTTAAGATTCTGCAATCATTTGACATGCCTTGATACAAAACCTCACTAATAAATTAATGCGCAAAATGAGCGTTGTTTGTGAAAAAAATATCCGACCTAAAAGCTCACTCACGTAAAAATCGTAGCAAATAAAATCATTGAGAAAAACGTCGATCTTTTTCACAAGCAACGAAAGAGCACCGCCTCGGCGAAATTCTAACGATCGAGCTGACGAGCTTTTCCATTAAGCGGTGCGCGCGCGAATTATTGATTACCGCGATTCCGTTTTCGCGCATGTGTTTGTGTCTGTGGCCCCCGACCCTCCCCCCTCTAACACGAGAATGCTCCGAGAGTACCATATAATGCTTCGCACGCCAGTCGTGGGGTTTTTTTAAATCGGCGATCGGGATCGAATTAGCGATCGCTCGTCGATATCTTTGAATTCGAATTCGTATAGACCTTAGCACCCAAGTATCTATATTTGTTGTTCGGCAGATTTGAGGCGTCGCAGTAGTCAGTTCGACGAAGACTCCCTCGACGGTGATCATCCATATGAACACGAAGGTGAACTCAACAACATTCATTTACCATGCATTATACTATTACGTCCCATGTGACTATTACCGCACTATTATACTATCGTTCGATAAAAGAGCTTTCAAATATTATTTACATTCAATTTACTTTTGACAAAAAAGACCATACATAATTTTTATTTCTCATGTCATTCCACTTGTTTTGAATAAAATATCGAATTACTTTCCTACAATACAACAAACAATAATCCGCCGGCGATATTTCACTTCCGAAAAAAAGAATACCGGTCGGCAGTGAAATATCAAGCTCGGCGAGGGCGAGAAGAGCGGGAAGGGCCAAAAAATAGACAATAAGATCCGAGCGATAATTGGCAGAGCACATTTGACAGCTCCCCGGCCCTGATTGCAGGTCGCGATTCGACGGGCAGCAATGGCGCGACCGCCGCCGACAGGACGAAGGAGATCGACAGGGCTCGTCTGGTGCGCGAGCGCCAGAACGAGGAGCGCCAGAGGAAGCTCGAGGAGATGCGCCAGCAGGCCCTCGCCGCCCGTAGGTTCCGCGAGCAGCTCGAGGAGGAGCGCCGCAAGCGCATCGAGGAACTCAGAGTGCGAGACTATGACAGGTCAGTTTTTATCAAGCTTTTTTTTGGGATCCACAGTTTATGCTGCTGTTTCCAATGGAAATTGAACGTTTAAAAGGATTGAAAAACAGGATTAATGTTTTTTTTTTTATGTTTACAAGATGTTGTTACATTAGGCAGTTTGGTAATTCAAAAGTACCTAGAAACTTAAAAATTCCGGAAACTGCATTAAAAATTAATCGCGAAAACTTCAACTTTGTAAAGACTTGTTGACTTTAAATTAAAATAATCTCTCCGGCACTCGCTAGAGACTTTGCCTACAACTTGCGAGTCGGCTTCAAGGCGCGCCTTTGTCTCGCGCTAAATTTTTCGCTCGTTCTTCGCCGCGGAATATTCAGCGAGTTTCTAGTGGCGCGGAATAGCAGAAACAACCCAGCAAGAGAGAGAGAGAGATTTCGTGATGAAGCCCCGTTTCATTGTGCTCTCTTGTAAAACTTTTAAAGCGAAAGTTTGTCTGATGTTCCTTGTTTGGAACGTGCATTCCGCGAGGTGCGAACGCACTTATGAATTCGAGAGCGGAAACAAACTTTCTTCGACTATTAATACAATTTACAAAAGTTCGCGTATCGCCGTAGAAACAATTACTCGGCGCGCTTCTACGGGCACATTTTCGATACGTCGTCTTTAAAAGAAAACGAGTTCTCGGATGCACTTCAGGCCGTGCTTTAGTTTGAATTTAGAACCTTCCGATATTAGTGCGAAAATTCACTCGGCGAACTTGGGTAATTTTCACTTTATCAAGACAAATTCGTATGAAATATTTTAAAGTTAGATAAAAGTCACGTTAATTTTCAAGACAATCAACCGAGTTCAAAGTAATTATAGGGTTAGGCAAACTTTCGTGTAGATTAAACTGTACATTTAGTTAATAAATTATCTCGATCTTAGGTCAGTTCACATTGAATTCATTAGACTATCGGCTCGGTTGAACTACCGAATTTCATTTTGTATAAAGAACAAGCGGATTTAATTAAAGTAGAAAAGTATGGCCTTTCATTCATTTGTAGCGAGAAACATTAGCTTCATTATTCTCTGTCAAAAATACGTAAAATAAAAAACGAGTGATCGGTCATTCGTCGCGGAAAAAGGCGGAACATGTAAAAATACAGCTGCGAACGTATAAAAAGTGTAAAATAATTTTTTTTTGCGCTGCAAAGGGAACCTTAGACTGATTCTCATAGGCGATTTTATTGACTCAAAGTTAAGAAGAAAAATGAGAAGCCTTATATAAAGTAATAACGCTTGCGCCTGAAAGGTTTCACATATCATGTCTAAAACTTTGTAGTATAATATATATTCTTGTTTGCCTTACAAACGCCGCGCAATTATTAATAGAATCCGCGCAAATTCAATTAATATGGAGTTTAACCGAGTTTTCCGCAATATTTCCCCTGTATTTAAATGAACCTATTAAAATCTAGTTAATAGAAGAAACAGCTATTTTTTACGCACCTTTCAATGGAATCTAATTTAATGCTTTTAATTTTCAATATAACAGAATACATTATTATTTGAGAAATGACTTGGTCGCAGGAAAAGCGATGCTTTTTCAATTTTTTCCTAACCCGTCTGTCGTCTTTGACCGGCAAATTTTAAACAATTTATAGTAAAAATTAGTAAACAAGAAAATGATTTCAGAAAAATGTTTCTTCTTTAGCAAACTTGTAAAATCGACCTAAAATCGCGGGAAAATCTCGCGAGTAAAGACTGAAACAGCCCCTCTCGAATTTCCAGACGCAGTCAGGTAGAGGAGCGAAAGCGGCTGATCTGGGAAGCGGAGCGCGAGAGGCGCGAGGCGATCCTGCGCAAGAATCAGGAGCGCGAGGCGCGCATCGAGGCCAAGCGGAAGAACGAGCGCTCCCAGATCGTCTTCGCGTTCGGCAGCTCGACGCCGCGCATGCTCGAGCCCGCGGACACCGGTGGCGCCACCTTCTGGGGCACGAGACGCGCCACCTCCACCACCAACGTGATGACCTTCTCGGCGACGGCCGTACCGCTCACCAGGAGGTCCTCCGAGCGGGAGCTCGACGGCAGCAAGAAGCGCGCCACCTCCGCCGGTGGCCTCGACCGCAAACCCGGAGAAGGTCAGTCGACTTTGCCCCCTATACTCCACTTCCACCTTTTCTTCATAGATGTTTATACTTCCGGTCTCTATCCTCTTCTTAATTCTAATTATGTCTCTGTCACCCGGCCTGGGATTTATTTTCATTCGAGTGTTGCGATGATCCGACGAGTCAGGAGCTCGCTCATCGAAACACTCGTCAATATATCGTTTCAATGTACTCTAATGAGACCCTTGGACCGGACTAGATTTCCGATCTTCATGGAGTTTGGTGTACCGGAGTGAGTATCGTTTTGGTGAATCCGCGAGATCCGTTAGGAGTTTTAGTTATTGTAGATGTTGTATCGGTGACCAAAAGAATTACTGACAGAAACCTATAAATACTATGCCGATTTTTGATAACGGTACAACTTGTACCTTGTCGTCAGTCATTCTTTTACCTCGAACCTTTGTGTTTTGAACCTTCCTATACGTAAAATGGAGTTAGTGTTGTGTCAGACGTTTGGTGAGGCCGCCAATTACGTTCTCTAAACAATGTGAGTAACAAGATTTATAATTTCTAAGTATGCTTTGCTGATGTTGGATCAAGCAAGGCACTGCCAATCATACATGGAGCGTGTATGATCAATTTTTGTATAATAAACATTTTTTACTCGTTAAGTGCTAATTTTAAGTTATCCAGGTTTATAAATGATGTTTTTGATTTTATATTTAATCAATGCATTTTTATGTTTCATCGTTCATTCGTTTTTTAATTTCAAAGAGAAAAGCTTGATAAATTATGTTCAACTAAATATGTTGCTGATGATTAAATACATTTTCTCTACTTCTCACTTTACTCGTGAAAACTTGAAAGCATGGTCATGAACGTCGTTACTTTTACCAAAATCATGCTCGGGTTCCTCTGTCATAAAATAACTAGATATAAGTTTTATCATACTGTGAAATCTTACAGCGATCTCTTCAGGGTTATTCAGCGCTTGCGCGTTGCTACTTTTGATTTGGCGACTCCTAGCGGCCGCTTCTGCAACTACATTGTCCTGGCGCTCCGCTCGTTTCGCGCCCTTTCTCACCGGTTTTCTTTTTGCTGTAAATTTTGCGAAAATTTACTACGGGCCTTGGTGACCGACTTTCTTTCAGACCAGAGAAAACTATTTTTTAATTTACTGGCGCCAAGAAACGTAGTGCATCGAAAGAAAACAAGCTACGCAGCGAAACGTGCACACAGACACGGCACGGCATCGTCATTCAAGGCTGCGAAAGAGCGATTCAATCGGCCCGGCTACTCAATCATCTCTTTTTTTGCTCTCGTTCTCACTTCGTTTTTTCCATCGCACCACATCGCAGAGCAATGTAGCAGCAACAGCAGACACACAAACAGCGCACCGTATCTCAACACCTCCACCAGCTATTATTCCACACCTAGATGATCATCCACCAGATCTATCATTTTCTATTTTTTCCAAACTCTTTTGCTCTCTCTCTCTCTCTCTCTCTATCTCTGCAGACACTTTCGAATGGTCGATGGTACTATCTATCTTTTACTTGAACTTTGTACTATAAATTCTTTGGGATCTTGGTTCGTTATTTGTTCAGGGAATATACGTCAAAATGCTAAGTACTTTTATCATTTATTTTTGTAAAAATAAAAATTCTTTAAATTACCTTTTTAAACTTCGTAATTGATGATTCGAAATTTTCAAACGATTTAAATTGATGAATCGGGCTAAAAGTTAGTTGTAATGTATTCCCTAAACGAAAATCGATAATTCAAACATTCATCAAATTCTCGACATAAACTGCAACAAACAAGTATTTCTTTGATGATTAGTAAAATGAATTTCACTCGTAATTGGTAAAAGGATTAAAAACTAAATTTTCATTTATTTTAGGTAGAAAAACATAACTAATAATTCACTTTTCTTTTCACAGCGTAACTATAATTTTTTTAATAAAATTTCTTTTTATTTATTTTCTCGTATTCAGAAAATCCTTTAAATAATTATCGATAAAAAGAAATTTTATGCTAAATTCTATGGTGAAGCGTTAAATAAATTAAAAAAGCTTTATTTCAAACTTTTATCATTTCTTTAAATTCATTATTTTATTCAACTCTCACCACAGATAACGTTTGATGGGGATTTATCGTCATATCTTTCTCACGATACTTTAACGAACACATCTATTACCGCCTTTCCTAATAATCAACACCACCATACAAATGCTATACCACGAAACGCGAAACAAAGACTCTAAGCCCCCATCAACGAAGTCAAAAGTCAAGAGCAGAAAAAAAAAGAACGAAACAAGCACACCGAAAAACCGTTCCCTCGGAAACGTTGCCATGGAAAGGGTCAGACTAGCGCAAATTGTTGTTTGCAGATATGAGAATGTCCTCGTCCATGTACGAGGTTTTCAATTGGAATTGCAATCCTGATCCCCCCTTAACTCCTGCGAAAAGCAAGAGAGCCAGCCTCTCTCTGCCCCCCACGAGCGACATCTTCTCTGTCGACGATTTGTCGACAATCGACGACGCTAGGCGTCCGATCATGCAACGGGGGGCCAGCGGTGAGTGTCTTTCCCTCTCTCATTCTCTCTCTCTCTCTCTCTCCTCTCTTTGTCCGATTCTGTAATCAAAGGAGCAACTGAACTCGATACTCGAATCCGCGCGCGCGCGCGCACGATTATCGCGGGACGCTTGCCGTCGGATACATATACTTGACACTCGTTCTCTCTTTCTCTCTGTTTAAGTGTTTGTTTTTTTTTCGTTCTCTCTGTATTATCTCGTAGATGAGTGTTGATGTAAGGGTGCGAGCTACTTTATTTGCTCGATATTTGCAGTTGTAATTGTTCTCGTGTTTATCGATATCAAATAAAGTAGGTCTCGCGTTAGTATTTTTTTGCTTTCTTGAGTTTGCATCTGTCTCTTTTCGGATTTAAGTTTCCCATGGAAACATGTCTGATTACCATTTACACTACTGCACCATTCACTTCATACTTTTATGTGTGCGCTTTTATTATTTGCTTAATCTTTGGCAGAATTTTTAAAATACCGTATCTTTTTCGAAAAATAACCTGTTTCTTATTGCAAACAGACGAATCAAGTCTACAATTTGAAGTTATTTTCCGCTAATAATGGAAAAATAGCATTTTATTTATCGCAGCTGCTAAGGAAGTATTAAATTCCATTTATCGATTGCTTTTAGAATTTTTTCTCAATTATATCGCGTAATTTATTGCCTACTTAATTCTACTTAATTCTATTTCGATTGGCTATCGTTTCAATTTTTTAACAAGAAATCTCATTTTCATCGCTGTTTTTTTTTTTTTTTTTCAATAAAACTTAAGCTCTTTCCGTTGCAACAAAAATAGAATACTTACTTCATATTTTAAAAATAGGTAGAAAAAATAAAATTCTGTCAACGATAAAATAAAATAGCATGTGCTTTTTTTCTTAAAACTCTTCTACTGGATCAATGTGGTCGTTGGAAAGATTTTTAATTAATTTTTTAATTAAAACTTCAAATTAAGGAACGTTCTTCAGTGACATTTGTGTTCTGCATCGATGGCTTTTACGTTTTACAAGTCTATTTTCGTTGTTTATACAACGTTCTTCAGATGTTTTTTAATTCGCTTCATATCGCACTTTTTAATTAGTCAATGCAAGATTTTTTCGAATTTTTCAGTTTTGTAGAATTCGTTATTGTTTTATGTTGTGTTGTTTTATAAAAATTTTTTTGAATTCAGCTTATTAAATTTTTATAATTAGAAGGTTGAAAGCAGAGAAGGCTTCATTTCTAAAAAAAAGCATTTCCAGTTTGGGGAAGTTTTAATTCCTTATATTTAAATCCGTTGCTGAAATCCGCTACATATTTAGCTTTATTATAATTAAGCGAAGTCTTCTTTGCTTTTATCCTGCATACAGTTTACATGTAATATTATGCTTGTAAAAAGTGTATTAATTATGTCAAATATTAAATTTCAACGCAAGTTATATCTCGTATGTTAAATTATGTATGCCTTAACAATATTACTTTTATATAATCAAAAGAATTACATGTAAATTATTAGAATATGTTGTATCGTTTCGTTATCGAATGCGTCTACATTTAAAGTAAGTTTAACGGTATAAAAAGGCTTGAAATGTGTTTCGCTTTTTTATAGCAAAGCATGCATGAAACCGCAAATTCTGTTATTATTAAAAATAATAAATGATTTTAAAAGAAATTTCATAATATTTATTAATAATTTTTGGTCTAAGACTTTTTTACTTTAATTTTAGTAAATTTGAAGACATTGTTAAAAACTTTATTTGTCATCTAAATAGTGTATGTAGTAGATAAGCTAGGAGAATTCTGGATCACTTTACCCAGAATTCCCCTTGAGTTCTGGATCAAGTGATGAAGAACCCTCCTGGCTTACCTACTCAGTGTTAATAAAACTAGCGACTTTCGTGCATGGTTCTATTAAAGCAAAAGTTATGTTTATGATATGTGAAAAAACGTTAGTGGGATTCTACTCGGGTTGAGCTTTTTGCAACGAATACATTAAGATTTCGTTCAAACGAGTTTGAAGTTCAGCGAGAAGCTCAGCCCTTGTCGGCACCTACCCTTCACCACGCGTGAAGCCGTCTCCCTCGTACAATGTGTCAAAAAGCGTCAGTCAGTCGTCTCTCGTTCGCGGGAATACCGTCGCGCTCTCTCTCTCTCGTCGTCGGCTTTGGGCAGAGCCGGGCACAAGCGCTCGCGCAAAGCTCCTCCGCTAAAAGCCCGGTCTTGACGGCCGGTTATGATGCGTTCACAGGTGAGGAAACGGACGCGACCCTCCTCGGCGGCAGCAGTATCCCGGGCACGCCAGCGGCCGGCTGCAGCAGCGCGCGATTCGCCAATCGGCGGCGCACCGACCTCATGCCGACGATCCCCTCGCCACGGGACAGCAGCGCCCCCACCTCAGGCCGGTCCTCCAGCGCCGGCAAGGCCTTCAGTCGCAGCCCAGGTAGGACATACTCGATGTCGAGGCTGGACCAGCTGGCCCAGCCCCGTCGGCCCCGCCTGCAGCAGCACGCCGAGCAGCAGCAGCCTCAGCAGCAGCCTCTGGCAGCTTCGAGCATGAGCCGCAGCATGTCGCACCTGGCCGCGGCCGGCGGCGGCGGCGTCGGCGGCCAGGCAGCTCGCGGGGCCCAGCATGCCGGCAGCGGGCCCCTCAAGCGCACCGACAACTCGCGCAGCATGGGCACGCTGCCGGGCTCCGTAAGCAGCCTCGCGCCCAGGCCCACCCGGGCCGAGCGGCTCCGCCGAAAGGCCCGAGAGCACCAGACCAATCAGAGCCACCAGCAAGGTAAGGAGGGCGTCCCTGTGCTCCTGGCAACTCGCGGCCGAACGCGGACCTGCACCGAGGGCCTCCGGAAGGGGCGAGGTCCGCGGAGCAGGTCGCTCATTCGAAATCTCGAAGCTAATTTAATCACAGTCTTTCGATATATAGTTTGTAGATAACGCTCTTTGGAAGAAGGGCACCAGTGACTAATTATGGTTCTTTGATGAAACTAAATTTCGACCAATTTCTTAATATTCTAATGGATAATTGAACTTTTACTCGCTTAACAATATACAACTTCTCTACGCGGATCAGCACGAAAACGTGAAATTTGTCGAGAAAATAATGTGTTGCGTAAAGTAATTTCGAACTTTTGTTCCTGTAAACACGCACATCATCTACCCGTAATACTTTCTACTCCGCACCATCCGAGGGACGAGTACGAAACGACGACACGCTAGATTTGAGATGGACCAGAGAAAAAAAAAGTGGACCAGACGTGTTACTAGAAAACGCGGACGTGCACTGCGAGTTGGGAGCACATACGTACTTTGCATGTTTCGTAAAGCGGGAGCCTCTGTGAATCAATGAAACTGAGAGAGAAAAAATGACCGCGTTTGCCAATTAACCGCGAATATATCATCTGTAGGAAGCGCCTCTGCGCCATATCAAGGGAGAATTAACAATCGATGCTTTTCCTTTTTTTTTTATTCGTTTTAGTTTCACGAGTACTCTTAGTTTAACACAATTAAAGATGCAATTAATCAGGATAATGATCAATAAAATAAACTAGTTTGGGTGATCAAGCAAAATTACAAAATTTGAATTGAAGATGTAGATTGTATATCTTTTAGCGGGAAAAGAAATTAATTGGCAAAAGAGGTATTCGTTATGTTAAAGTAAACGATGTTGAAGTAAAAATTAAAAGTTGATGAACAACAAGCTCCCGATTCCTTAAATATCTAAACGAAAACGAGCCACACAAGCAGCTTTTTGGAACCAAAGGTGACGGTAAAACGCTGTGCTAATTCTTCGCTCTCCCGGTAAGACGCAATTTTTGTCATTCTTCAACTAACATCCAACAACTAAAACAGAAAAAACAAAAGTAAAACGAGTGTATTTATTGTGCAATCTATAACACCATTTCTCTTTCTATCACCATCTCACTTGATTTTTCTTGAGTGTGCTGACTTTTTTGCTATGATTTTTTTGGTTTTTTTCAGAAAATAATGTGTGTTTTTCTTTATTTTGTTTTACTTTTATTTTGATTTTTGGTTTGTTTTTAATTTTTTGTTTTTCATTAGCAGCGGCAAGCAAGCTTCGGCTATTGGTGGAGGACTTCACTAGCATATATTGTTTTACGCAATAAATTAATATATTAAAAATGATAACAACGCTTAATATATTTATTTGTCATAACACATGACAATACACGAGATCATCGCCAAAGTTTAATTTCTCACTGCTTACATTGAAATCACTATACTATAAGAACACCGTCGTTGTGGAAACGTCTCTATGCACCGTTTGATGTATTCATAAGCAGAAAATAATGGATTTTAGATACTGATGAAAAATTCAAGTACATTTTTAAAGGGATTGGCACATTTTTTGTTTTGATATATACAATAGTGATAGATGCTGGAAATTTAGAGTAACGCTTTTAGTTCGCAAACAAAAACAATAAAACATGTTTTTAATTCTGTTTTACTGTAGGCAGTAAGAAATTAAATTTTAGATATATGTGTATGAAATTTATTAATTAAGTGTAAATTCAGGCCAAGTACATAACACGACATTGATTGGCTTGAGTTTTATTGTACATATTAAATACGTGTAACAGAATTAATTATCTCGGCTACATTTGAACGAAATATTAAAGTCGCGCAGTACACAAAATCAATAATCTATATGAATTCAATGTTTTCCACACAAAATACCTTCAAACGAAATCAAATGTAGCTTTTGGTAAAAAATTCTCTGCCCCCGCATAACGAAGGAGTCTGGAGCTAAAATTAATTACCTTCTCAATGCAACACTCTTCTCAACGCTCCAGGCTCCTTGATCTCCCGATTAAAAAAACAAAAAAAAAAGAGTCGCGCCCCCTTGAGAGGAAGCCCAGTCCCCGAGATAGGCCCAGGTGCTAGGCGAATTGTGACGGAAAGAACCCGCAGGTATCCGGAGCGGCGAGGCGACCCCGAACAGTCCGTCGCGGCCGCACAGCTCGATGAGCCAGCAGAGCGCGAGCAGCAGCGTCGCGAGCAGCAGCGTCAACCTGCGCCCGCGAACCGGAACGCCGAGGCGTCCCAGGCCCGCATCCATCGCCGGAACCGGCGTCAGCGTCTCCTCCTGCGAGCGCAACAATGCAAACAGCGACCCGAGGACACAGAAAGACTCGAAGCCACCGCTGCCGAAGGTGCACCACAGCACCCCGAAGAAGCCGTCGACGCCGTCGGCGGCAGCCTCCGGAAACAAGACTGGCGCCGCGGCCAAGTCGGACAAGCCGACACCGATGGCCAAAGCCAGCCGGGTCTCGCCGCGAGTCACCCCCAAGGCCACGCCACTCCAAAGTCCCGGCGTCGAGCAGCAGCCCCTGCTGGAAATCAAAGAGCTCAAGCCGGCTAAAGACGAGGAACCCAAGCAGTCCGAACGCGACGAGATGATGGACGTAGACGATGAGAAAATCGCTCAGGTAGTTCACTGTTTCTTCGTCTTATTTCGTTTTTATCCTGTGTGCATCGGAAAAAAGCTATCGAAGATTTGAACCCGCTAAAGGGTTCAAATTGTAATATAAACCTTATAACGACGGATGCATTAAATAATTAAATGTGGCAAATACCGATTACTTTATCTTTTTACACAAATAAAAGATTTTCAAATAAAACTAACGAACACAACATTATCTTTTAGGTTACTCAAGAGAGTATAGTTACCGAGTCCACGAAAGACGAAACGAAAATGGAAGTAGAGGAAAGTCACGTTGCTGAATCATCTCCTATGGCAGCTATTGTACCTCCTGTCAAAGAAGAGCTGAGCCTCATCGAAGAGGATCAACCAGCTCCTGTACCAGAAAAGAAGGCAGAACCTAAAATAGAAAAGAAATCGCCAGAACCGGAACCCAAGCCCGAAAGTGAACTCGACGAACAGTGTGATATGACAGGTTAGACGATACTTTTATACCTGTGGTTTAGAACCTCGTGCTTTTGTGCGACCTGAATATTAATGAAATACACAATGACAGCGAAATCAACCGATACTATTCCACGTATCAAGTTGTATTCATATTAGATAGATTTTGGTATTATGTAGATAGCAAAAATATGCTAAATAATTTTTAGAATGACTTTAGAGACTCTTTTGTTGCAAAATATTTTGAAATTACCAAAGTAAGAAAATAAAATCTACGAAAAATGCAAAAGAAAAAATAAGTCACAAAAATTGAAGCATATTTATTCACGCGATACGCAATTGAAATATGCGTTAAATATTACAAATCTTCTGCCTCGTTTTTTTCAATTTGAAAAAGTAAAAAAACACAGTATGCATTTAGAAATTTATTGTTTCGTGTAAAAATTAATTTTCGACTCGATTTTGGATGAAAAATTAACGGCATATTTGTACTAGTACTGAAGTGTACTGGCCGACAGACTTCAAAATCTGCACGTGTAGCATAACAATAAATATTTTCCAACTTCCTATTTACTTGATCAGATTATACAATCAAGGGTCAAGTACTTATACTACGCAAAGTGTGTTGTCGGACATTCTAAAGACAGTCGGAAAGCTCTGCTACACTACAAGCTAACGAGCCGGATGCTGAACAAACCTGCTATAAACGCCTCCCATTTACTTGTTTAAGTAATACGGTCAAGAGTCGACAATAAACGTAGAAGCTTTGTGTTGTCAATTAATGTATGCTGAATTACGTGTAGTTACGGTTTTAAAGATATTTGGAGGAAAGTGGAAATAACTTTATTAAATTTAAAACATGATTATGTCGTTCTATTATTTGAAGGATACACATTCTTTATCAATAAAAAATCATTACTTATTATTATTATAATTATTAATATTGTTACTCTAATAATTTAAAATCATGATCATTTGCATTAATGACAAATCTTTAAAATAAAAAAAATGCCCGTCACACGGATTTGCAACAGGGGAATGCAGTTTTATTACTTGACCCTTAACTCTGACCAGGTAGCAAAAAGGTGTCTAATGCCGAGTCCATTCGGCGCTCTGCATCGACTACCTGAACCTGAAATTTGCCGACGGTAAAGTTGGATCCTATAGAAATAGAGATTTGGAGGGAGACGGTTTCTGGGAGAAATTCTGACATTTTCCGAAATTCAAACAGTTTTCGTGCTGTGTTCGCTCGGGTCGGACGCCGACAAGTGAAAAATTATTCAAAGTAAAAATGAGTCTTTACAATAGTAAATTAACTAATAATTATAAGACTCCTCTTTTAAGAAAACCAAAATCTAAAGGTTGTAAGATAAATAGTGCTTCGTTCTTTGAATTGATTCGTTTCTTGTTCTGAGAATAAAAAAAACTAATAATTTCTGTCCTTGCAGCCTCCATGATTCAGAAAATTCGTATTACGACTGAAGAAGAGGCAAAGGCTGCTCTTGCAGAACGCAGAAGACTGGCACGTGAGCAAGCTGAACGAGAAGCTGAACTCGAAAGACAACGATTGGTAATAGATCATTTATTTAATATAAAATAACAATTTAAGTTATTGATTTCAAGCATGGCAATGACCAATTTTTTTTAATTTGTAGGAAGAGGAAGCTCGTTTAGAAGCTGAAAGACTACGTGCTGAGGAGGAAGAGCAACGGCGTCTGGAAGAAGAAACTCTTCGTTTAGCTCAAGAAGCTCGTCAAGCAGAAGAAGAGAGACTTCGACTGGCTATCGAAGAAGCAAAGAAGCGCGAGGAAGAAGACAGAAAACGCAGAGAGGAAGAAGCAAAACAGAAGCAGGAAAAAGAAGAAGCTGAAAGAAAGGCCAGGGAAGAAGCTGAAAAGTAAGATGATTTTACTGTTTATTTCAAAATTCAGAAAAAAAACATCACTTAAGAAGATAATTCACTAAAAAAAGTCTTTCTTCTAAAGTAATTTATTACTTTAAAAAAATTAAATTAAATTAATAGTACATCGATACATTTTTATAATCGTACATTCAACTTTTCATCAAAAGAGACAGATTTCATTCTTTTGTTCCTTTCGAATGTAGGAAAATTGTAAATTCAAAATGTTTTGCTCTGTTTAACCTGCGGGTTTAAAACATTTATAAATTTTCATTCTCTAAAGCTTAAAATTTTGTACTTTATATCACTTTAACCTACAGCTATTCGTATGACTTGATTTTTTTATTTAATAATTCTAAATTCTAAAAATACTAAAAAAAATTAAATACATTCAAAAAGTTAATTCATTTTTAACTCATTTATTAAATTTTTTAACTTATTTAATTAATTTTTTTAAATTTTAAATTCTACATTGAAACATTTCCTTATGCAAATTATCTTCATATCAAAATAACATGAAATAAACTAATTTTAAGCTTTTCTTAAGCGGAGTCAAAATTTCTTTAAATTGTTATTTTCTGGTTTGGAAAAACCAAAAGAAATAGTCTTGGATCTTTTGATAAAAAATTGAATATAATATAAAAATATTGTATTAATACATTATTAATTCAATTTTATTTTTTACAAGAAAATTAGAGGAGCTAACATGATAAATTTCAGTTACATTATTTTTAATACCTAATTTTTATTTTAGGCAACGACTCGAGATGGTTGAGCGTCTTAAGAAAGAAGAGGAAGAGAGGAATGCTAGACGTAAACGCGTCGAAGCCATTATGTCCAGGACTCGAGCAAAGAATCAACCCAATGCTCAAAAGGTAAGCGAGACTAGTATCTATTAAAGTAATTGAATTATTAAAATAAAAATTTAATAATAAATTATTTAAAGTATAAAGAAATTAACACTTTCCTAAATGCCATTATAGGGTGAAGGAAACGATGGCGAAAAGTCAAAGGAAGACAGTCCTAGTGAAGAAAGTAAACCCACTCCTGGCGAAAAGGTGGTCCAGGACTTGATGACGACTAGTCTCATATCTGAAGCGACGCAACAATTTATAAGCAGTGAACAAAACGCTCATCACACCGAGTCGAATAATGCAGAAGAATCTAGCAATGGTGTTGTACGCAACGGCACTCATGCTAATGGCATTAATGATTCCTCAACAAAGCCAGTCCTCGATAATAATCAGCAAGAGCTCAACGGTCACCATAACAACACAAATCATGGAAACGGTATCAGCAATCAAACGATCTCGTTGGACAATGCTACAGTGTAAGTATGCCCCTATAATCCCCCACTTCACAACACCTACAGAGAAATATACTGTGTGCTAAGCGGAGACATTCTCCATAAAAAAAATCGAAACTTTAGTGCACTTTGAGTGAGACAATTCTTTTATTTCACATAGACACATTTCATTGGGATTCAGTCACAAGTTTTTAACGTTGAGATTTTTTGAGTCACTTAGTCCAACGAAGGTGTTCTTTAAAGTTTTTTGTATGAAATGTTTTTTTTTTAACATTTAACGGTATCCTGCAAATTATTTTATTCGCTTATTTCTGCAACATAAAAGTAGAATTCGTAAAATTTAAACATTTGAACGATTACATCATACTATAAATCAATCAGTAAGTTTTTTAAAAATCATATATTACATAGTAAAATTACGATTAATTTATTTTTAGTTTTTTAGTTACTGTAAGCTAGTATAAACTATGTAAAACAGTAAATAAGAATTTATAAACTAAAAACTTGAATTTAAAAAGCACTTAAACATAGTGCAATATCTTGAAATTGCAGAAGTAAGCTCGGTTTATTTTTATTAAAACTTTACATTGTTTTTGAATTTTTTCATTTGAATTAAAAAAATATTTTTTTTAATTTTTTGTTTATTTTTTTTTAGCAGATTTTATTTGAGTAGTCTCACTCAAATTGTAGATACAAAATTGGTTGTAAGCGAAAGTGATAAGATTTAAGCTGTACGAATGCACCTTTGATGCAAGGGTCGTCATGGCCTTAAATAAAAAAAATGGGATTAAATACCCAGCATTGCTCGATATCAAAACCGTGCCTACGATAATTTACGTTGTCGCGGTTATAGCGAATAATTAATTAAATGATTTTCTAATAATGTTATTGTTAAAAAATTTTTATATTCAAAGTAAAATATTGAAGCATAAAAATTTTTGTTTTTAAGATTACAGTGTTAGGTTCAATAATAACAGTAACAATTCATTGTACAGATTGTATTTAATAATTCTTCATAAAAAGCGATTAATTATTTCATCTAGAAAGGTAAATACTAAAAAGATTTTCTAGTATTACAATTCTCTAGTTGTACTTCAATGCTACATTAAACTTTTCAAACGGAAAGTGTAATTTTGTACGATATGAAGAAATAGTAATGATATATTTCATAATTTATTAAATATGGTTTCATTATAATGATGATGCCATGATGTCCGTTGCGTGAGATAATGTTAAATGTGTATGCGTGAATCAATAAGTACCCGTTTTATGCTGAAAAAGCATACTAATCTAAAAATAAAAAATCGAACGACGTTCTTGCAAAGTTTGTTCAGTAATAATAGTAATGATGATTCTTGTATTCCTGCGCTGATCAAAGCAAGAGATTTGATTTGTTCCGATCGCGTAAATTAATATTGTTCTTATTAAAGTCAGTCAGAAGCACGAAAGTTGTAAAGGCAGTACTGATTTTGAAAAATAACGAAATTATTAGCAAAAAAGAAGAAAAATATCAACATTCGCAAGAACTTGAAAAATAAATTGATCCTGAACTGCCTGTCACTATTCAAAGTTTAGCTTTGTAGCGGAGTATGATGAAATCGAGAAAGCAGAAAGTCATTATAATGCGAGTTGAATTGCATTTCACGTACTGTACATTGCAAAAGTAGCCAGAATAGTTGACTATTTAAATATAATCACAACATATTTTTGTGTTTAAACTGCCGCTAAGTCAATGATAATATTATCGAGTGAACAATCTAAGCCAATCAAGAGAATTGTATATTGCAATTGTACATTAATCGCAATTATGTATATTTTATAATTTATACTCATGAAAGAATATGTGCGTTTCTGTGTTTTCCTAGCTAAAAAACAGTTATTACTGCGCAACTAATTTGGAAAATAGTCAGTGGGTGATGTTACTATTATAACAACATTACTATTACTATTACTATTTAATAAAAATAACACGACAAATGAACTTTTTGAAAATTAGCTTATAGTTTCTTTATGTTAGAATTATGCCAGTTAACTCAATATAAACAGCACTTTTATACGAGCCAATAGGCCATTTTTCTTTTTAACGCTATGTATTCAAATAACACTTTTATGAAAAGTCTATAATTATATTAGTATAATAGCATTATGAAAATGAATATACGAAAAATGGCCTGTCGAATGTATATCTCATGCGATTGACTGCACATTCAAATTAAGAAAAAAGCGAAATATTAATCGAATAGTTTTCGGCGAAGAATTGTCGAATTTTAAAAGATATTTAATGTCCTATTATCATATATAGAAATGAAAAAACTAACAGTGTACATAATGTAAAGTGATCGAAATAGCATAAATGCAATAAGTCATCTAAATGATTGTTCGTGATTTCATGCAAACATGAAAGAGCTTAGTAGAGAGATATGCATATTAATTTTTACTCAAATCTTTGCAAAGTCTTTATTAAGCTCTTATCTTCTTCTCTTCCTTAAAGCCTTTCAATTGAAAGAATCACAAAATTCCGCGCTTCGAACTGTTCCAACTATAATCCATCTTAGCTTGACAGAAATCACCATACTTGGTTAACTGCAGCAGCACGAGCAAAGGCACGCGATTACATAAGAACTATGGTTATCCAGCAACCAACGATCAAACACCATTAATCCGGAAATCTTCTCTTCACCGCACTGTGCTTTACCCCTATTTCTTGACTGCCTGCTACCGATACAGCATTTTGTCAATTGCGTGCATGCACTATACACCTCTCCAAATTGCACACTATGATTTCATATGTAAGAGAATTTGATGCAGTCTAAAATTTTTGAAGTTTTTAAAGATTGTTATACAAGATTTTGTGTATGTTTAATTAGTTTTATGTAATTTTCATGTGTCAATTTGTTAATAAATATTTATGTCAAAAATATTTTTTTATTTTTTTTTATAATTAAAATATTGATTGCGTCAAAATGTGCATGATTTTCACATTTTGTAAAATTTTAAATAACTATAAATGAAAATGAAAGTTCTGATTTATACCGTGGATTTTATTTAATTTTTAAATTTAACGGAAGAAAATACCATTTTATAGAAAATGAATATAGATTTTTTTTTACGAATTGAAGTTTCCTAAAGTTTTTGAAATAGTATTTAAAACATTTATTTTGTTGTCAAGATTCAACATTACATCCAATATAAAAAATATCATATATTCCTATCTTTCATAAAGGCTACTACCCTTAAGTGAAATCCATCTATTTTAAGCTTGCATGTAATATATTTTAATGATATTCTGTGAGATCACTTGAATATATGAAAAAGTCGAAATTATATTGTGCAATGTAATTATTAAAATTTTTCTAAATGTCAGTGTAACTCCAGTACCGCTTGTTTTCGTTTGAGTGCAAAAAATCCACTTTATGTTATATGTATTTATTCACATTTACACGTCAACTTAAAACTGCCTACTTTTGCTGTGTACGGAAAATCTACGGCCCGCCGGTGCCAGAGTTTGAGCCCATCGGCGATTGGTAAAGCATTTGTAATTTTCTTTATATAAATCAATGATAGTCAGAGATATGCGATGCTGCGAAAAGTTTGTTTTGTAATTTTCATAGCAGTTTTGCGTGAATTTAATCAGCATATAAATTGCTTATTAACGTGTTTTGTAAAATACCTAGGATCGTAAAAAAAGAAAAAATACCTTAGTAGGTTAGTTTCAGAATTTAGATTTTGTTGATAGCCTCTTTGTACAAAAAATTAATTTTTTGAGCTTGCGAATATGCTTTTTCTTGTAGATTTAAACGTTTTGTTTGAGTTTTATAAAATATGAACGTTGGCATACATCCTTATGTTTAATTTTTTCAATAGAATTCCATCAAATTATTTTCTTCTTACTTTTATTTCTGTGTTAACAAAAATGTACTCTATTTCTTTTTTCATGATATCAAAATTTTACGGCTTACTGCTTCAGGCTGATTATAACTTTCAAAGAATATAAATTTTAGGTAAAAAAAAATTTTTAAATATTCTATTTGGTAAATTTTAAAAAGAATCAACTAATGTTCTTAAAAGAAAAAAAAATAGGTATTATGTATTATAACGTGTATTTTATGAAATTAAAATTGAATCGTGCAGCGTTACATGGTAAAACGTTTTAATCTCTTACAGAAAAAAGACAGTTTGTTATTTGTTCTTAAGTAGAATAGTTGCAGTTAATGCAAATCAGCGATATAACGCCCACGTTTCATGTAAAGAATACTATACCCTAGAATAGAAGTCTTTTAGAACCTTTACGTGATTTCCTACACAGAAAATTTATTCACAAGTGTCATTTGTGTCGGAGGTCACCCAATTTGTCACACACACTAAGTATGTTCATCTTGCATTTTAAACACGATATCATTATGAATGCTTTTCATATTTTTGTCGACTTTCTCACATTACATGTGGTTTTTTATTGTTGATAGAAATATTAGTTTTAATATTTTATGTCTCTCATATCTTAAATGATAATATTATTTATTTTTTTTATACCTATATTAAGATTTTTTTGTTACCTGCTTACTAAAAGACTGTCGACAAAAATTCATGAAACTATCTAGCTGTCATTCATCGATTTCCAAAAGCAATAGATACAAGTTATCATAACTGCTTATTCGCCATGTAGTGCCTTAAAACGAAAGCAGACAGTAAAATGAAAAGAATAACAAAAAGAGGAAAAATTGTAGTGTTATATCGTTTTGTTAATTTTTTTTATTTCTTTCTGTTAATTTTCTTATTTTCGTTATGAATTAATTTTGGCTTGTCTTGTTATTTTTTTTTCGTTTTGGCTGATTCTTATAGCAAACAAAACAACGTGACCAACAACCTCTTAGACCTGTCGGAGTTTGATACTCTGAGCAATAGCAATAGTGGTCCCATACTACTGATGCAGCCAAGTGGCGTTGGACTGACAGACGTCGGAGGATTAGCAAATGAGGACAGCCTCAACTCAAATCTCAACCCAACAGCAATGCCTTTTACACCTAGCTTTGGTATGCCGAACACGGCAAACGCTAATCCTTTCCAGGACGCCTTCTCCAATAATAAGCAACAGGATAACCAAGTAACAGGTGAATTAGTGCACCATTTCTAGCCTACTTGTTCATTCTAAGTTAATTAACTTTTGTTGCGAGATTCATTTGTTGCATAAATTAAATATGATATTTAACTTCCTGCTAACTTAATTTTATTTGTATTGCAGACCTCTTATCATAAGTTAGCCGTTAGAGAGTTACGGTGGAAACAAAAGGGCAAAGCGTAATAGAAGAGAGAAAAAGGCAGCTCGGATTGCAAGACGAATTAATGCGGCTGGGTCTCAAGTCTGAACACGAAGCCAAGCGAAAATAATGCAGCTGTAGGACGTCGCGACGTCCTCGTTTATTTTCTTTCTTCTTGGATAAAAATGCATGTACATAAAAGAGGGGGAGAATAAGAAAATAACGAGATATCCACTGATGAACATAGCTTCTATGATTATAAAAAATGGAGATTCGAAAAGCTGCGCGTTTTTTTTTTCTTTTAAATTTTTGTCAGATTGCGATTGCGTACACTCGCAGCGAGTGGCAAGATTTATAAACCTCTCTCTGCGTTCAGTCACGACAGAGTGTGGAAGTGTAAAATAATATATAATGTTAATTAATAATTAATAATGGTAAATAATAATAATTAATATTATTATTAACGATGGTTAATACACATACAAGCGGCGAACTTAGAGATTCGAGCCGTCTCTTAGGTTACATAAGAAATGCTAACTTGATAATTCAGACTAACTTTTTAGTAGATCTTTTTTCGTTACTTTCTAAGGGATGTGTACGAAAATATAAATTTTGCGCCCATTTTGATGGATTCTTGTATTTATTCCGCTGAAACGCAAAATTCTTTTGTTGGGTAACGTTTGCACAGACACTATAATAGACACAAAAGGACACCTTTGTTCAGGATCTTACGTTTCATCAAAAAGCACGCTTAGAATTAATCGGGTTTGAAAAATTTGTATGTTGTACGTGTGATTTATTTGAACTTTTTAAATGTACAATTTAACCAATTGTATAATTGAGATTGAGAATTGAGTCTGCTAACAATGCCACTTTAGTCATGTTTTGATTTCTTTATCGGTCGATGGCGATCAAGTGAATTTTTTTGGTGTCCCGAATAATTAGCATTTCATACTAAGCTAATGGTTATTGTTTTTATATAAAGCTAAGCATTTTTGCGAAATGGCTCGGTAATTTTTTTTTATTTTATTGTTTTTATTTTGCGCAATTGTAAATTTTGTAATATTTATGGGTTTTCCACGTAATTTGGTGTATACTTTCAGAATTAATCAGAATAAAAAGATTTAAAAAATGTCGACATAACTGCCTATTTCAGTTTGAATGTTTAGCTTCCTACAAAATGTATCAAAGGGTATAAAAAAACAATGCAAAGCATCAGCTTTTTCTTCCATTAAATATATTTCTTTTTTCTTTTTTTCGGGGCGTGCGCTCACTAGTCAAGCGATTTTACTGTTTTTATCACACTTTGTTCAGAGACTATAAAGAGAGATTGTGAATGAATGAGTGCAAAGAATGATGATATAAGAAACTAAAGAAAACCCCAAATGGAGGGAAACGTATTGGAGCAGAATGAAGGAAAGACATGTAAAACGAGAGCAATCTAGAAAACTGAGCTATAATCGAGCGAAAAATTACATGGTAATAAGTTCGGGTAATAATATGCTAGAGCTTCAATGTTAATCGCTACTCTCGATTTAAGACAATGCGAAAATCCATGATTACCAACTGCATAGAATTTTCCAAAAATTATTTCTACTTTACGTATTTTTTGTTGTAAATAAAATTATTTTTTTTTTTCAAAAAAAAAAAAAAAAAATTAATTTGTTAAGTTATTAATAAAGTTAAAATTGGATTTAAAATTATGAACAATATCATAAAATTGAAGTAGTATTTTCCAATTTTAAGGTTTATTTATAATAAAAATTCGTAATGCGGAAATATTTTTGCAAAATAAATGTAGCAATTGGTAACAGCATACGTTTTTCAATAATATAATAATTAAAAACTACTTTGTAACACTGCGATACTGGCGATCGCTTTTTCGCACAGCCATTGCATCAACGCGGAGGTGATTATCGATAAGTTCTGATTGAACAGAAACTAAATGAATAAATTACGCACTCGTGCACACACACTTTTTTCGGACGATGGTTCGATATTATGCGAAAGTTGAATCAAATAAATTTCATCTCAACCCTATAAATCTCATGTATTCCCATGAAAAATAAACTCATTGACTCTCGCAATTTGGGAAGTTTTTCATTTGCAATACTAAATAGATTATAACGAACGTATTTGTGAAAAATTCATGGCTATATAAGTATACGTGTATGAGTATATCGTTTTTATCGTAGACAAGTGTAAAGAATAAAACACGTATAAAATAAAGATTGTGGTAAATACAGGAGGCATTTTAAAATAATGAGACGGTTGTGGAATTGAAGTATGCGTTACGATGGCGGTGTATTTGTTATATTTTGTGGCACTATGGATATGTTGAGTGAACGCTAGTTAGAAAATTTTATTAAGAATCATGATGAAAATCACCGTATATCAGAAAATTATGTAACAGTTCTGTTGTATGGACCGAATTAAGTCTCAATAAAAGATTGATTTGTTCACTATTTACGTACATTATTTCACGATATCCAAATTTTGTATGCTTTCCAATTTCTCCCGTAATATTTTAAACTACTAATTTCTTGTATGCTTCTAGTTTTAAATTGCTCGAAAAGCACCGTTTATAATTAATTTATCAAAAAAAATTTGTGAACTGTTCTGATGCAAAAATAAAATTTTCTAAGTTTGTTGTCTCAACAACATGTCACACAGATGCGTGTGTGTTATTTTAATACTACAAAGAACAGACACTAAGTCTAATGTTAAACTTCTAATATTCGTTACTTTATTTTTGAGATTAAAATTCTCAATTTTAAAGGAAATAAAGAACTCTAAGGATTAATAAGTTGGAAACAATGTTGACATCAGTCAGTCGACTTATGCATTATTATATATATAATTGAAATTGGTCATATAAAGTTAACAACAAAATTTCTCCAAATGTCAATTTTACTTGAAAATTGATTCTTCTTATTTTATATTTGTATAGCAAATTCGATTTACCGAAAAAAAAAAATAATTGGATTGATTAAATCATGCATAATCCGTGACTGGGACTAATTGTGCGTGTTCGGTGCTAAAGATACTTCATTCGATCGCAAAAGAACGAGAGAAGTAAAATACGAGCTTACAACACAATGGCTGTTCACTGTTCGTTATTTACCATACCCTGTTAACTTCATTATACTGTTCTGTCTTCATTAAAATTCGGCGCAATCGTTTGTTTTTTTCATCAAGGCCTGCGCCGATGTAACGAACCGTAATTGTTGCAGCACAAAAACGCTTTCGACTCAGCGCAGCGGAAAAAAAAGAGGCGTTGAAAGGGTGTGTCGTTCGACGAGTTGCTCGGTTAGAAAAAAAGGGGACGAAGAAACACAGCTGAAGAGTAAATATTCTATATATATATATATCTTATGTGTAAAGGCGAGATGATGTCACTCCCACTGCCCTCGTATAATGGTAGATTTTATTTATTTTTTCCTTTGGTCTCGTTTGCACTTTCCAGCCCCCCGAGGCGTTTTGTTCCCTTCATTGTCATTTCCTCGCCCTTTCTTTCCGTATAAATACGTAGACCGACATAGAGATTTTCAAAAAAGGAAAGATGAAACGACGTTGCTTTCTTTCGACACGAGGACATTTATTATATTACCAAACATGCCTAAAATACTTGATCATGTAAAGAAAAAAATGTGCTTGTACCTAACAAATACTTAATACGAATGGTATGGCAGACTTGTGTGTACACGCTTTTTCTTACCTTGTCATTGCGGATTACACCGCGGAGGGTGCTTCGGGTCTTTTAAATCGATGAGGAGGGTTTGCTTGCAACCGAGGATTGGCCAATTTTTCGCACGCCGACGCGATTACATTTCGCCACTCCTCCGAGGGTGAACAAATTAGCCAATCAGGGACTAAGCGGGAAAAATCCCGCCTCCGCCGCGCTATTCCACGGTTCCGGAGCTCTCTTGCATAATAAGTAAGTATTATACCTTGGCTACTATAAATACCTATTGTTTGCCCATATAATACCGTTGTTAAATGCGCACATAGCAGTTCTTTTTAAATCACTTTTAATAAGTAAATAAATTGCTTTTGTCGGAAAACTCATTGGGCAAGCTCTAACTAATATTAGCAGGTTGAAATAAAAAATTAAGGCTTTAATAAGTATTGCGCGAGCTTAGGTAATGCCGGGTAAAAAGATTTGCATGCAGCCCTCTTAAAACTATATAATTCCATCTAATTGACCAGAAGATAAAAATGAATCCATTCAGCAGCTCAACGCCGAATGAAGATGAGCCTTAAAAGCAGCTCGCAACAAAGCCCGAAAAAAAAGCTGCTGAATCGAGATACATAGTATATGTATGGTCGCTCCACCCAGTCAGAGAGAGAGAGAGAGAGAGAGAGAGAGAGAGAGAGATAGAGAGCCGCAATGATCAATAGGTCGGTCCTAGTGCAAATCCCGCGTTTCTTAACATGCAAATGCCGCTTGCGATCGGCACAATAAGCGGCGAATCCATTACCGGTGGCCGTCAGCCGTCGAGAGAGGTTCGCATGCAGTACACGCATTATCCGAGCTGTTAATACTCGCGTGCTCACCCTCGTTTTATTCAAATATATCGAGTTCCCCCCTCTCCATCCCCTTCCTATCTCTCTCTCTCTCTCTCTCCCTCCCTCGGCAACCCCCTCGCGTCGATATGTATGACAGTCGGAATATGGCGCGAGAGTGGCATGCGAATTCACCTCTGATTCTTGCTCGAATTAACCCCTTTCGCCGCGCCGCTTCCGCCTTGCGCGTATTTGCATTTTATGGCCAGGGCGGGAGGGGCGGGGTGGTTTTTCGCCTCAATTTTACCTCTATTCAGCCCTGTTTGCTGCTTTGCCCGTCTATTTCTGTACGTGACGATTTTTGGCTGATATATCTGGGAGCGACAATTCGCTCGGATAGTGATCGCGGCGCAAAATGTTGCCCGCGCGACGCTGATTAAAATCACTTCTAAGGAACTTAGTCAGAGCAAAATCTTCGTTTAATTAAAGCAAATACTGCCTGCGCTCTCGGAAGCATCTCTCTCTCTCTGCTTTGCGAGTAAATATTTCTTTAGGATTTCTCCGCGGCAAACGTTTGCTCAAACTTGCTAACGAAAGGATATTATTATTCTCTCTCAATTCAGGAATTTGATTGAGATATCACTCTTAATTAGTTGAAAAAAGCAAGGCTCGGCCGTTTACTTAACTCGCTTCGCTCGAAACTCGCTTAACGAACGCCGTAAACGGAGTTAAAATCATCCCGTCGGAGCTTAAATTCAGCATCATCGAAGCGCCGCGCGCGCGTCCCGCGACATAAAAGAACATCGGGACAAAAGACCGAGAGGCCAACAATCCAATCGGCGGCTAATAGTCCGTGGAGCTTCCGCACCCTCGGCCTGCATCCACAGCCGTCGGCGACGTGTAGTCGAAAAATTCGACGCGATCGTGACAATGGGCCGATGTGCTCTCCGCCGGCGAGTCTCCGAGGTTAGCGACGCGTTAAAGCGCCGGTGCACGCAGGCAGTCCCGGGGCTATTACCGCCGACGCCTCTCGTCTTCCGCAGAGAGAGAGAGAGACAGTCGTGATCGCCCGAGGGCTCCGACTGACGTGCGTGCCTTCGCGCGGGGTGAATAGCGACACGTGTGCCTGCGCCGGGAGGGACACACGTCACGTTTGCCTTATTCGCAAAGTAGTCGGTGCGTTTTGCCGAATTCATGAGCTCAAGCTCGGGGGACGGAACGTGGGATTTCGGGGAATATATTTGCAAGAGGGTTCGACGAAGTTTGAGTCGTGTTTCGAACGCTCGTCGGGTGGAGGATACATGTATGTTTTTTTCTTTTGTGAATACGCTTTTGATTGGAATAATTTGCGACGTCGGGAGAGGAAAAACTGGGTAAAACGTGAGTCAGACAATACTAATCTTTATTTATGCGAGTACGTCTTAAGCGGCGAAGCAGCGTGCATAACTAATCTCTGTAACGAACATGACAATTTCGTCTGTCACTGGAAGAAACAAGACTGCTGACATAATAATAATAATATGTAATAGAACGATGAATAAAAATAATATACAAACTTTGTATAAAAATAAAAAGGCAACAGATCGATTATAATTAATTTGTTTTAACGGTTGCAAGAACGTATATATATTATCTACAAATTACAGTTCCGGAAGTTTTTCAGTTTTGTTTAGAAATTAGATCGCAAAATGTTCTTAATAACTACTGTAGGTAAAGTATGATTTAATTTTAAAATACAAATGCGATAGTCATAAAGAAGTACAGGATCTATAAACACGATTTAAAACTGAATAGACACAAAAAAGTAGAAATATGTCAAAAATATACAACATCTGTTTAGAAAAGGTTTTAAAACAGTTATGCTCTGTTTCTCGATATAATCTACTTAACACGTCGCTGTTTCGCTAATCAGACCTTTAAACCAGCCAACACGCGGCAACTGCATTAAAAAACCTAACAAATAGATTTTCCAAACGTTCTTCCTCCACTCGTCCCTCATCAATCATCGACAACTAATATTATCCGCCTAGAAATTCCTCTCCCTTTATAAAACTCATACCGCAGACGCTCTTATAGAAAATATCGTTAATCGATGTGTCGCCAACTCCTCTCGCAAAACCGCTCGTCACGTCTGCAAAAAAAAAGGCAGGCCTGCAGGTCTACCGTAGCTTTATACAGCGTCAATCGAGTCGAGAACAAAAAAAAAACGGAAGAAAAAAAAAGGCCGGCTGGCGCATTTGTCGGCTCGCGTGCTGTACGAAAAAGCAGCATATGCACTCCCCCGCAAAAAAGACTGGCGCGGCCAACGGGGGGGGGGGGGGGAACAAAGCCCGGGGGACGAGAAAACGGAGAGGGCGCATGCGCCGCGAAACTTTTAATTGCTTTCGAGCTGCGCGTCTTTGTCGGTGGGGGGGAGGAGGCCACTTCTGTTTTTTCCCGCCTTGTTTTTCCTGTGTGTGTTTTTTTTTTGTTTGCGTTATACACTCTCAAGGGTTCTGGAAATGCCTGGCGGAACCGTCGAATGTAGTTGTAGCTGCTTTGCGGAAGAATGCGCGAAAGCACAAAAGAGCCCCGGCGCGCCGCTCCGCAGCCGAGATTAAGACGTTCGCAGGTAATTTGGGGTGAACTCAATTACGGCATACTGTTGCCAAGTGTTCGTACGGCGCGTTTAATTTTCTTTCTTTTACGGGGGGGGGCCTTTCATTTCGAGGAACAATGCTGCATTTTAATTGGGTTATTAATAAATGCGACGAGGTAAGGATTCGAGTGCGGGAAAACAGAAGCTTTGGGGAGTAAGTGTGCAGCGGAACAGTTAACGTCAATTACTAAAGCTTTTTTTATGCTGTATTATTTGTTGCGTTACTACTCATTCTAATGACCGCCTTTTGTTTTATATTTTTATCGTGATGCAAGAGGAGCTGTCCGGAATGTAATTGGCTAATTCTGTAACTCTTCGATGCCTGAAATAATTAACGATAAATTTCATTATATTCAATCTAACAGATAGCTAAAATTTCGAAAACAGCATTAAAACGCCCAACAAAAAGCATCGAGTCCATCAACGACCCATAAGAAACGCCGATCGACCGCCGAACAACACCGCACGACGCTCGTCCTTCCCCTATATAGCCTCTCTTATCCGACCTCACGAATCCGCTCAAAAATCACACATCGACATATCTCGCCGAGGCAATAAGACTAATGCGCGCGCCACCTCGCCGGGCACGCGCATCTTTTATTCATCCCCGTAAAGAAAAAAGAAGGAGCCGCAGAATCGTAAAGCGGAAGGATCCCCCCCCCCTTTCCCCTTGATACATTACTCTACAAATACGATTTGTCTCTCCCTCCGTTTCTCTATGTGCTCTCCCTTATGTCTAGATTTTATATGCTCTTTCCCTGCTGGTCTTTCGCTCTCGGCACCCGTCGCCGCCGTCGCCGCTCGCTCGTTCCTTCGAGGCGTTCCGGGGAATTGAGCGAGACTTCAAGTTCCACGGGGGACGTGGACGCCGCGAGGATCGACGCGGCTTTTTCTTTGAGCAAGTATGGATCAAGTACGGTCTCTTTTTTGGGGTAAACTAATAACTCTGCGAAGCAATTTTTGTTAGTAGAAGTAAAAAGCTGCGATGATTCACGAAAACGTTCAACTTCTTTCGTGAATATCGACGAGATTCTTGAATACAGTTTTCCATCATTCCGTAATCCGAAGCGGCAAACAGAAAAAAAAAAAACGGCGTGGCATCGCTTCTCCCCGAGAAAACTCCAGTAAGAAGACACTCAGTATTCCGTCCCCTCAGCCACGGGATCGACAACTATTAATCAGCGTAAGAGAAGGAATTATTGGCGAAGTTTCTGCTTCGGGGACCATAATTGACGTAAATATATACGGTCTCCGCGAGGGGCACCGGAGAAAAAAAAGGCTCCCCCGGGGTCCTCCTTTACGCTAAAGCGCCGTATCCATTGTTTCCGGAATAAAATCAGGAAGGACCCGAGGCGCTGGTCTTTTCCCGCGTGAGCTTTTTTCGTTTTGCCGCCCGCCGCCGAGAGAGAGAGAGAGAGAGAGGAAATGTAAATTTAAAGATTGCGTTACCTCGACGCGGAATTATTTTCAATTATACTTGCAGACACTTGACTGAGAAGCGGTGTCGCTCTTTGGGAAAGTGGATTTTTTTCTGAGACAAAGGCACTGCGCCTTTTCTAATTTGTCGGATTAATGTACAGTAAGAAAAACAGCTTAAAAGATTAAAAAAAAAAAAGACATCGAGTAAAAACATCAAAATTCATATATGCTAATCCTACAAAATTAAAATATTTCTGAATCTAATTAAAACACGCAAAAAAAGTTGTTCTCGTTTCCGAAAGAAAAAACTGAATTTCTACTGTATCAGCTTGAAAAATCACTTATGAATAATTCCCCAGTATCGATTAATAAAAACGCCCAATACCAAAAGCCTCTCCCAACCGCATTAAATCCACTTGCCGCCGCCCTCAAAACAAAAGGCCAGTAGCCGCGCGCAGCTCGCCGCGAAAATTGAATCCTCCGTACTCGATCGCGCCCAAACTACAGCCATGGCGACAGCCTTAACCCCGAACTAATTGCACCGCCAGCAGCAGCAGCAGCAGCGGTTAATCCGCGAGAAAACCTATCACAATCAAGAGCTCTCCGCCTAAGCACACAGAACAATATATATATCCGGGGGCGAGAGGAGATCGCAATTAGCCCCGGCATCGCGGGGCGCGCGGACGCGTTATACATAATCGCGAGAGGGAGAAGGAGGGTGAGTTCGTCGCGGCGCGCGCACACACACAGTCCCTCGGGCCCGTCTTCGCCCCTAATTAACCCGCGCGGCCGAGCCGCCGTGCAGGCATTTACATATAAATTATGAGCGGCGAGCAGCGCGCGAATTTATGCATGAGACTCTTTCCGTCTGCCGAAGGCGACGAGGCGCAAAGAGCCTGGATTTCGAGGCGCCGCCGACGATTGAAAGGAATTGTCGTCGAGGCGAGCTGAGGGACGCGTTTTCGAGCTGCACTTGTTTTAGATTCGAGGAGATTATGTAGTTTGGAGGGGGAGTAATTTAATCGGCTCCTTCAAGCGGGATTAAAGGGTCGGGGCTCTTTAATGTACATTCTATTACGGCGATGCTACCGCGGGTCTTAAGCATGATTCCTAATCAGCGCTTTTTCATACTATTATTGTAATAATTAAAATGCCCTTCGTTTTGAGTTGCATAGCCGTAATAGTTTCTCGTAAACTTTGGAAAATTCGCAGCATATTTTCAAATTTTTTTTCGAGCAAAGTTTATTGGAGACTGTAATTTTTACTATAAATTTTTCTCCGCGAATAAATGCAACAGTAACTAATGGAAGAATCGTTAAAAAGGTGTGAAAGAAGTTAATAAATTATGTAAGACTATAACTGATCTCTAGGAACTATAAAACTTGATTGGCAGTGCAGTCAAGATTCTAAGTTCGTAGAGATCAATTAGAAGCTCTGAAACATTGCGGTCAAGTCTCGCAAAAATAAACATGACGAATTTTTATTCTCCGAAAATCTTCTTTTGATATACGACTCTCTAATTATCAATATTCCAAAGCGTTGCTTCGAAAAAATTTAACGAACTGTGAAAAGTTAATAAAAAGAAATTTCGACGAGGATGATACGAACGAGCCTTAAGGGACTTTAATGATGTACTAAAGCGATTAACGTTTGCCTCGTTATACCTCAAAGTGTCCAGCTCACCTTTGAAGTCTAACTAAGTGTGCATAATTTCAAAATTTATGTACCGGCTTACATTTTCCAGCGCAAATCTATGAAACGCTCAAATTAACTAAAAAAGAAAAATGCCTCTTCGACGTTTCACAGCCCGTTTTTGCGACACTCCTTAAAAATTGAATATTTTTTAAAAACAATTTGAGACAATTTTCACGAGCTTTATAAATGCCCCTTTATTAAACATAAAAACAAGAAAATTTAAAATTTAATTAATACTACTTATACATGACAATTAAAGTAAAATACAAGTAATAGGTGCACCGCTATATAACGATAGAAAAAAAAAACCACGTCACATGCATCGAACAATCGAGGAGATGATCTCCTTGCTCTGCACCTGAGCCAGATAGTGATTGGGCGCGAGCGGATCCCAGAATCCGCCCATGAACGGTTCCTGGCTGGCGGCGATGCCGTCGGCGGTCTCGCCGATCTCCTCGATCGACTGGCTCTCGCTGAAGCTGCCTCGGTATCTCTCGTTCACCCTCCTGATGAAGAGGCTCTTGATCAGCTGCTCGTCGACCCTCCCGCCGGTGGTCGCCTGCATGGCCTTGAGCAGCTGGGAGGGTCGATCGACGACGTGGAGATTGTCGCGTATCAGCTCCCGGAGACGAGTCGCCTCGTCCTTGGCGAAGACGTCGAGGATGCGCTGCTTGACCGTCGAGTACTTCTTCTCGTAGTCCTCCGGAGGATTGCGCACGATGTCCGCGATGTACGGCAGAACGCTGTGGTCCACGTTCGCCACCAGCAGCGTAAACTTGTCGCTGGATTCGATGATATTGTTCATGGTGAAGAACGCCTCCACCTGGATGAACCAGATCTCCGGGTCGATGCGCCAAAAGCGAGGAAACTTGCTCAGCATGCACAGGCAGTGATTGGATACGGGATGGCTGAAGTCCAGCTTCGGAGGATCCATCCTTGCTGTATACCTGTGGCATTTTTATTTCGTAATTAATTTGTATTATCGCCGAGACCGGTTGTGGAGCTGAAAAAAAAAGAAACGGCGTTCCGAGACTGTCTCTGCACAAGGACGAAAGGCAAATAAAGATTTGATTTTGTTCTCCGTTTAAAAAGTTGGAAAATATCATTTTTTAGAAGACGGTGAACCGACGTTGCGTAACGAATATCGACGCGGCTAATTATTAGTTTCGTGCACGAATTATCGTGTCAAAAACTACTTCCGAGTAGCGTAACGAACGCGGAATTTAAAAATAAAGTTATTGGTGGTAGTTACGTAATTAGATGCTTTGGTAGGATCAAATTCCTAGTGCGCCATTCGCTTGTATTAGAAAACAATTTTTTTTGCTGAATTGAAAACCTTTTGAATTTTTAATATGAAAGTTATCTTTTTAAAATTTTGTAACTAATCGTGATTTTTTTTTCAGCCATTAAAAAAAAGAATTCATAGTTAAAATTATCTAATCTTCCGGGACATTAATTTTAATTATGTGAAAGGGGACTCGAATAAATACAAGAAATGAGAGTTTTACAATTATTTTGTTTATTTATAATTAAACATACTTTTAAAACACAAAATCTCTTGAAAACATAAACATTCGAATTCTTTAAAAAAAATGTGTAAGCTCTCTTAATCTAAATAAAAAGTAAATGTCTACAAACAGGTAAATAAAATTGAAAACATTCTCTGTTCAATATCTCTCGATTATCCTCAAATCAAGTTTTCCTACAATATAAAATTTACCTGAGATTCCGCGAAACGCACTGTACACTCGCGATCAGAGATCTGCTCTGGAGGCTCGCTGGCGAAAAACTGACAACACAAAGAGCTCGCTTCGTCTTTTGGTATAGCAGATTACAGTTAGCCGCTGTGCTACTAAATGTATCTTTCCGCTGTGTGTCTGTGCGCGTCAAGAAGTAAGACTGCGAGTTCCTTGAGTGGATTCAAATATCACGTGTAAACAAAGATTGCGATGGCATGTTTGTGTTGTCAAATTCTTTCTGCCCGACTCGACATGTCCGAATTATATTAAATAATTCACAGTTTAGCAGTTATAGTTCAACAATGTTTTAAAAATCATTGCATGATCTTAAGATCGACAATTAACAGCTAACGTTTTGTACTTGTTTTATTAATAGATTTGAGAATTTAATTACATAAAGTAATTAATTAAAAATAAAAGAACTTTGTAAGTGTATGCTTCAATACATTGCATTATCAATATAAAATTCAATATAAAAATAAAAAGTTCTAGATTTGAAAAAGAAGCCAAACTAAACACATGATTAATTTTCATTTTTAAATACTTATAAAAAAATGACTGTTGAAATCAAAGTTTAAGCTTTTCGCGCAAGGGAAGATAAAAGGTCCTTGGTTTGTAGCTGGGACCTTTTAGTAGAAGCTGAAAAGGAATACCAAAAAGTTCCCATGAATGGATCCTGAATGTCAACGATGTAATCCGCCGCAGTAGCAATCTCTTCAATGCTTTGTTTAATGTTGAAATTAGATCTAAACACGGGATTAACCCTATCGAGAAACAAGCTCTTGATGAGCTCCTGATTGGACTCTTTTCGGCACATCATTTTCATTGCCATGAGGAGCTGAGAAGGCCTTTCGACAACCGGCAGAAGCTCACGCAAAAGCTCTCGCAGTTTTATCTCCTCGGTCTTGCCGAAAACAATCATTATCCTCTCTTTCACGGCCTTCATCTGGTGCTGCGCCGGAGGATCCAACACGATATCGGCGATATAAGGAAGAATGCTGCGGTCTAAGTTTGCGACCAGCACGGTAAACATGTCTTGATCGCTAAAAATGTCGTTGATTTTGAAGAACGCCTTTAGCTGAACAAACCAGACCTCAGGATCGGTGTGCCAGAAACGCGGGAATTTGCTCAATGGTCTCTTCAGAGGCAAACCGAACCTAATGGCTGCTCCTTTGTCAGTTAGCTCATCCATTGTAGTTTTTTTTTTCTAGTTTTTTTTCTAGAAAAAGACGTTTTATTATTGTTTGTTCTTTCTGACATTTGAAAGATTAGCTTTGCTAGGTTTTGATTGCGATGAAAAAGTAAGTTTGATTTTAAATGAAGAAATATTTCAGAATCAAAATTATTTAATTTTTTTTTTAGGTTAGTTGTAATATCAAATAGTAATAAAAGAATAAACAATAATGGTATCTCTTGATTCTTAAAAAAAATGAAGTCTAAAACAATTGATTAGAATAATACTTACTTGCGCTTACCTTAATTGGATAAAAGAAGCGTGAATGAAACAAAACTGAAAATTAAAACGCGATTTAACTTGTTCAGTTGTTGAGTTCGATGGTGAGTTGGTGGGTGGTGGGCTGGTGGGCCTGTTGGGTCTTTAAAATATAAAATAGTAAATTAAAGATCCGCCATCTTATTACTAGATATTGCCAACTGTTGAAAAAGTCCTCTACGAAAAAGTCCTATTCTGTCTATTTTGAATTTTTAAAGCATTTAAACTAAATAATTGAGAAAAACTTTTGGTTAGTAAATTTGTTGGCACTTCCATAATTTTTATTAAATATCTATATTTGTTTTAGAACGCGTTTGGTAAAAAAAAAAATATTGGGGTAATCAAATTAATTATTTGATTATAAAACTCGTGATATAAAATACATTATTTAAAAAAAAAAAATTTATAATGATTTTTTAATGAAAGACAAGTAGGTGAGTCCTATTAAAAACATTTATTTTATTTTTAATTTTTAATTAATGCCAGTGCGTAACTATTAAAAGAGTAGAAAAATATTTGCAATGTCAGAAACTACACTTACAGCAGGAGTAAAACATTCAGACAACAAATTTTTAATTAGATCTTGATTTAGTGGTAACTGTATTGTGAATTGTATAATCTATATTATATGGGATGAGAACTGTTTTGAGTTCATTTATCTGCTTCAAATTTGAGCTGCCATTGAAAAAAGATTATGCAATAGGCTAGCTTTACAGTTTCGTATTTATTCTATATATTTATGTGTGTGTGAGCATAGCCTGTATCTTTTTTTAAAGACCTCAATATTGTATAGTTTTTTAAAAAATAATTTTTAATATTAATCGTTCGTTTATTTCAGAAAATTGTTCAAGACTCTCGTCATCGTCTTTATAATTGAGAAAATATTCCTCACAATGAAAATACATCCATAAAACAATGCTTCTATTTTTATGTACATTGTATTGATACGAATATTGATGCTGAATATTGACTACTCATTTCTTCATTCGAACGTAAATTCTCATTCATATTATTACGCGCAAATATGCTGACTAATATTCTTTCAGAATTTAGAGATTCATAGTACAAGATAAAAATGAAAATAAACAAAATTTATTCAGCGTAAAATAAACATTAAATTGAAAATTAAATAACGTGCGAATTGCGTTAATGCAGATGCAGATACCTCAAAAATTGTGCAATACTTATTTTACAATGAGGGTTCACAAATTTACGAACTTAACTGTTCCTCCAACGTAGATAAGTATAGTATAAAAATATTCGAACAAGCATGGAAAATAGAAAGTAGAAGCCTTAAAATACACATAACAATAATTGCCCTCGCATATCGACGTGACAAAAATTGTCGAGAAAGAAGAGCTTTAGAAAAAACGTATCAAAAAATTGATAAACAAAATAGACAAAAAAATAAAAAAATAAAAAAGATTGGTAAAAGAAATGTAAGTTCAATGTACTTTCTTTTTCATATTATACAGAAGGCTATAAACAATATTAAAATGTTAAAATGATAAATTTTAATAAACGAAGGAAAGTATTATGAATATTAAAACTCTGTTAACGCAGAAGCAGTCACAGAGTTATCAAGGAGTGAAAACTCGGAAAAACCGCGTAATGATGATGCATATTATAAAGTTAAGTATATCCTCGAAAGACATAAATAACAATGATTGTTATAATACTCAAGCGATAAAGTTAGGAGCGCCTTATACCGCTTTTCACTCGCAATCGCTGACCGCAGGCATTATTACGATCATCCCCCATACAGTTAAAACATTTCCCGAGTTCTACGCCAATGCCGCGAGCGAGGGAAGGGCTTTTCAGCGGGCGACAGTTGATACGCGCTCTCGGTCCTCCGTCAAGATAGTCGCTACAGCCCTTGGCGGCCGCGCGCGCGCGTTCGCTCCCGATTGCGGCTAATTGCGTTGTGCCTCGCGTCGCTGATTCAAAAGTCAACGAGCGTCTCGAAAGCCGTCGGTTCCTCGTCTTCGGAGAGGGTTCCTGCCGCTGCAGCGGCAAGCTCTACGATCGAAATCTGAGGGAATCTGTGGACCGGAGACGCATTTCAGCCGCCCAGCGGTCGAGCAAGGCAAGTGGTTTATGGGTGGGTTTGAAGAATTAGTGCACTGTTTATGGATGTTATTGTGTCCTGCGAGAATCTGCCAAAAGTGACTGCACTCTTCATTGCTTTTTACGGGGCTGGTATCAGATACCTGCAGCATACTGTCACTTTCACGTACTTCTATGATTCCTAACTATATAACTTTCAAAACTTTAAATGATGTCCGTACGGTTGGCTGGTCCAATTCAGGTCTTTCCTAATAATAGTAAAAAGTTGTCGCTTGTTATTAGGTGTACTGTCGAATTTCCTCGGTACAATCTCGCTTTCAGTTTAATTGTTACTAGTGGGCTCGAGGGGTAGACGTTCCACCGATTCTGATGAGCTCTAATGAATCCTTTGTCACGATCAACGAGCACATAATGTGAGTGCGGATTTCGGGACGGCTCTTGTCACTTCAAGTTTTTCAGAGTTTCGAAATGACATCCACGTCACCGTCACCCTTTTAAATGCAATTGATTGCTGAACGATGTACATAAATTTTGTAAGACAAAACTTTAACTGATGCACATACCAGAATGATGTAATGGATTGTAGCCGGGACTGGATTGACCATCAAAACAGTATAATCCACTTATTTTTATCAGTTTTTAACGTTAGAAATTTTTCTACATTAATTGTTTTCGTAAAAAGTATTATTCAAAGCTACAATCAAGTAATTATGATCAGTAATTGAATGAAAAGCTGACAATAAGTCATTGTTAAAAAATATACTGCAAGAAAAAAATAAAATTTTTAAATAAAGCAGCTAATTATAAATTTTCCAAGATAATTAGCTTCGCGCGCGAGAGAGTATTCCATATTGCCACATAACAACAGTCAGTACACCGTTTGTACTTTTCAACCAAAGTGATCGTTTAAAATTATTCCCACTTGTGCAGTAAATAAAACAAAAAAAAAGCTTTAAAAAATCGTTCCAAAGCCAATAAAATTTGGCCGGCCTCTAATTCGCAAGTTATATATCTCTCGAAGGAGCGTCTTGACATAAACTTGCGTATTTCAGCAGTACGACCCCAGGCATTAAAAAAAAGCCGCTCTCAATCAGAAACCCCGAAAGCCGACCCTTCGCGAATACCCTCGCATCAGAAACAGGCGGACGGATGCGTTCTGCGGAGGAGTCGACGGTCGTGTATATATCTGCCTCGCACAATGGCGTCCAACCAGAGTGAGAGTGAGAGAGAGAGAGGATCTCGAGAGCCTCACAATGGATTTCGATTCCAATTTGTCGCTCGCTCGCCTCCTCCCTCCCTCCTCCTTCACTTGGACGCTTTTTTAAATGTAGCCTACGCGTATCTCTCTCTCTCTCTCTTTTTTGCCGTATATACTTTGCCTCTCTCGATATCACCGCGCCTATTGTCCTGCGAGGAAGCGACCGGGGGAAAGGGGGATCGAATGGTTGCGGCTGCGAATACGAAAGGATATATGGAATGAGTTTTTACGGAAAACTCGCTTGCGGTTTTTACCTGTTTGTACACGCCGATCCTATGTCCCTGGAGCGTTGGTTTTTTCAAAAAATTCGAATTCTCCATTCGGAACGTTCTGCGTGTTCTTTCAATTTTGTTACCGTCCGTTAAAAAGTACTTTGACGTGTAACGAAATTTTAAATTTATGCAATATTACGCGTTCGCGATTTTCATTAAGTTAATAACACTTTTTTCGCGTATAATTCAGCACCTTTTATGGTCGAAAAACAATTTTCTTGTAAAAGGTTCACATCAAAGGACCTACTCGCCGTTCGCCCTTCAGACCGAAATTTTAATTTAGACTTTACACTTTTGTACCCTTTTATTTCAAGTCCGCGAATCCGTTATAGCCGCTCGCTAATCCATATAGTTCGCGTATAGGTACCTGTACGCGAATCAAGGCAAAATTTCGAATGCGACGCAGAGAGCCGAGAGTAATTCGAACGCGAAAACGAAATCCTTTGCGAGAGCTCGCTCGGCCGAGGATTCGGTCAAGCGGATTACACGCGGAGAGTAATAAAACATTCGCCTCTCTGCTCTCCGCGCATCGACTTTGAACCCGCGCGTATATATATGTATAAGCAAAAGGTTTTTTTTCTCTCTCTCTCTCTCTCTCTCTTTCTCACGGTAGACGAACTTTTTAATTTTTGTAATGCGCGCGCGCCGCCCGTTTGTTCGAACTCTGCGCGTTTTTGCTTTGAGTATGCAATAGTTGTGGCTGCCTTTAATGCGGAGAGGAATTATTCATGACCGACCATTGAAGAAATATAACGCCGAGTCGAGGCTAAATTTTAATGCGCTGGAAACGTAAGCGGAGTAAATTTAAAAATGATTTGCGCGACGAAATTAAATGTCGGTTAATTTTAGAAGGCTATTGTATAAAGGGGAATTTGGCCTTTCCGTATATCCTCCGAACAAATCGACAGATTAATTTTCAAAGCAAAACAATCTACTAAAACGTATACCGCAAGAGCGTTAATTAACCGCCGTTGTAAAACGACGTAATAAAATTCCATTTCGTCAAAGCCCGCCGGGCTGCGCCGCGCCGGCTCATCCCTCCTCGCAAACTCAACGGCTTTCCCCTTAATCTGCGTCATCAGGCGGGGATTTCCTCGAGAGAGCTTCCGCGTAGACGACCGGCCAGAAAAAGGAAAAAAGAGAAAAGATCAGACCCGAAAAATTCGCCGGCGAAAAAAAAGCACGGCAGAGTATATACATATATAAGAATAACCCGTGAGAGGACGCGTCATGAATTATTAACTGTCGATAGCCGCGCTTAATCCGACTTGCTAAAGGGGTCATAACGCCAAGCGCACATACAAACACACGCAGTACGGAGCGGCGTTGTCCCCTCTCCATCGGCAGGATAGCGATACGCCTCGGCCATTGGCGCGCAGGTCGACGCTTCTGCCAGCCCTCGCCCTTTCTTGCATTTCTCCGCAAGCGACGATGCGATCGCTGAGAGAGAGAGAGAGAAGCAGGGAGAGAGCTGAGAGAGAGAGAGAGAGAGAGAAAAGCCAAGCTCTATAGATAGGTATTCGCGGAGGTTTACCTAAACGCCACCGCCGCTCGAACCTCTAATGCCCGGATTATGCGATTAAGCGGCGCTGCTTTGGTCCCTCGAGTCGGATTCTTGAATTTTCCGACAACTGACTTGTTCAGGCTTCTTAATTGATCTACCAGTTCGCCGCCTGACTTTCACGCCGAGGTGCGTCGCTAATTGATTGTCGGCGCAACAACGTTCGAATAACGTGCAGAGAGGCTCTCGCCGCTAATCGATCAATCCTCGTTATTTCGAGAAACGCAACGAATGATAATCAATTCCGCCAGCTAAAGCGACGTGCCTCGCAATTTGCAGCTGCTGATACTTCGTTCGGCGCTACTTCGTTAAGTATTAAATCTCCATCGGGTAAAGTCGATTAATTCGGCAAATCCGGTGAGAGCACGCGAAAGTCGTTACTCGAAAACTCGCTAATCGGCTTCTCGCTCTTTCGCTCTCCTCTCCATCTCATTACGACGAAACAATCACATCTGCCGTCTCTGTTGGCGGGTTATACATATATGTGTATACAGTGTAGCGGTGGCTAGGCACTGGCCAGCACTACACCGGAGCAGTGACGCTTTGCTTTTTTCCGTAAAAAACGATGTAGACCTGTACGCACACAGCGAAAGGGGGAGAGGCGGCGGAGGGGCTTCGTACAAGGTAGGGGTATGAAACGAAAACGAAGGACGACGTACGACCACTTGCGCAGACAAAGCCGGCCGGAGTGGGGGGGGAAGTAAAAAACCGTAGGCGCACAGAAGTCAACGGCGACGGCGCACATACACACACAGGCCACGGGACGGGCGGCCATTTTGTGTCAGTACGCGCGCGCGCGCGTTAAAAAACACACACCGACGGAGACGCGTAAACACGGCGCTCCTCGCTGGCAGTTGCATATTTGCGATGCCTCGTCGCCGAGAGTAAACGGCACCTGGTAAGAACTTCTGCTGGCTGTCGCCGGCACCCCCATACAAACGAGAGCGAGCGCGCTCTCGTTTCGCGCCAATTTCCCTCCCCCCGAAGGACCCCATGTGTGCGTGAAAGAGCGAGTGTGTGCAAGCACCTGGCCGACGTCGTCGTCGAGGCGAACTCCCGGACAGCTGTCGCCCCTCGGCTGGACAGCTTTCTCTGCTGTCCCAGGCTTCGCCTAAGTCTCGCGAAGCGAGTCAGTGTTGAATCTCTATCCAAGCTGCTCCAGTTAGACCAACTGCCAGGTCTCGCTCTTCCTAGTAGCTGAGGCTTAGACGTCAAAGTGTACGGCTGTTCTCTCATGAGTGCTCTGGGCAAGCAGAAGTTTCACTATGATAAAGTTTTTTCCCAAGCTACACAAGTTTTAAGTGCTTTCTGGACCAGCAGTGATCATTGACCTTTAATGGCATTCCTTTGCACACAATATTGTTGATGTTTGTTTGGCAAGTGTTAGTGACTTTCATTGAGTAAAGATATTTGCTGGAAATACTATTAACCTTAAGTCAACGATTACTAATGAATGAATGAAAAGGATATTGCGTTGATAGTTCTTGTATTGATAAATTTCATTGTCGTTTACCTCTTACTATTATCTATTAATACAGTGTGAACTCTTGTTAAAATCAAAAGTCCATCTAACTTTTTTTCTGCTATTTTCATTATTTGTGTAATTCGTGTCAAAGTCTTGTTGTCTTCCATAAAGATATTTTCCACAATTCTTTTTGTTTAGACCTAGTTTTATTGAGGGATTTTTATTTATAGAAATAATATAAACAAATTAATTATGATAATTAAAATTAATCAATGGTTGTTAAGTTTTAATTTAATTTACGGATAACTTTTCAAATTAGAAATTGATTAGATTTAGTGTGCTGGTTAATAATTACATAATATTTACATTCTCCATCTATATATAGTCTTAAGTTTTTTATGAAATGTCTTTCGACATTTAACCTCACAAGTTTCTTAATAAAACTTCTTTTTGATTTACAAATTAAAAATGTATTTTTATCAATTGTATGCATATATTGATAATTGGAGTACAGTTTCAATAATTAATTAAGTACTACATTATGATGAACATTCAATGAAACGGGGAATAATATGCTTTATTTTAATTACTTTTCTATTATTTTATATTTGTTGTATACAATTGTAATAAGTTATACATAGTTATATTTACTATTTTAGATTTTAAACAAAAAAACAGTTAAATTTAATCCAATTAATTTTCATAACAAAATGATTCCAATTTATATTTATGATTTTATCAGTTTATAATTATTAATTAATAATTAAAAAGTACAATTAATACTATTTTAGATTTATTTAAGTAGTTACCCTAACCTATTAAAAATTTATTTTTTACTTTCAGGTATCGAAATGTAATAAATTTGTAAAATAATATGCACATTGATCAAACAAGACCACAGTGTTATGTTAAACGACATTTAATTAACGTTAATATATTGTGTGCAATCAGTGCTACATTTTACAAAAAACACTTCCATTGATATTATGTCATTCAAAAAAATTTGAAAATCTTCAAATTGGGATCTTAAAATTTGAGGGATGTTATTATTTATGAATTCTGTGGACATAAGATAAGCCAAAACATGTCCGGTGATTCAGGCTGGAATGCCGTTATCCACCATCCTTCAGAATTGGAATTACCGAATTGGGATTGGGATGGTAATGATGGTGAACCAGAACATGAACTTCCTTCTACAGTTGATATGGATGCAATTAAAGATGGTGGAAATTGGAATCCTGCTACCGGTATAACAAGTGAATAGAACAATATTTTCTGCTTAGTTACTAAAAGATTCAAGTCATGTTGTAAAATTTCTTACAAAACACTTAAAAATATGATTGAAACTTTTTAATGTGACAAATAACTAAAATTTATGTTGGAAAATATTAAATTTTTTTCTTTACATTATAGGTGTAACTACTATTCATTCTGATGATGAGTCTGATTCTGATGATGAAAGTTCTGGTGGAAGTGGTAGTTGTTCTTATTCGGATTCAAACTCTGATACAGATAATGATAGTAGTGATGGTGACAGTGAATCAAATAGTGACTGCTCATCAGACCACAGCGAGCAAACTTTTACAGTTCGAGAAACTAACTTTGAGCAGGTAATGTATTACTCAATTATTTCAGAATTTATTTACCTTAGCTACTACAATAAAGATTATTGCGTTTGTTTTGTAGGGAGGATTAAAATTAAAAATAAGTATGAAAGTTCCAAGAAAAGAAAATTTAGAAAAATTAAGATGTGATAGAGCTAAGCGCCTTTTGCCAAGGAGGACTAAAAGTCGTACTGCTAGGGTAAATAAATCCAAATTTTCGTTTATTAAAGATAAATTTTGAATACTTTATTTATGCAAAATTATTATTTATGCCAACAGACATCAGACTGCAGCAGTGACGATTCTGATTCTTCAGTCAGTCAACCTATATCGCAGTGCTCCCAGATACAAAATTCATTAAGTCAACAGCAACTATCATCACAATTGTCACAATTGGCACAAATACAGCCACAATCATCAATTCAACAACAGCAGCAGCATCAACAATCAAATCAACAATCAAAAACGGTAATAATTTTTTACATCCTTCCTGTATTTAATTAAAGTGAAAATAGATATAAAAATTTTTTTAATATAATCAATAAATAAATTTAGCCGCCTCTTCTGTCGACACTACAGTCAAATCAACCACAAAAACCCCAGCATTCACAACAACCATCACAGCCTTCTTTGAATAATAAACAACCAGTGAAGGAAAACATCCAGGAAGACCTTGCAAGTATTTTACCTGGTCGTAAGGACGAGCAAGATGATGCACCCTTTGACGGTTTTGAAGATTCCGAAAGTGGACGTCTCGTTTCGAAAGCGATTGAGAGAATGTCATTGAGTGCTGATTCTGACTCTTCAGAGAATGTGTGTGATCGTAATGCGGTACCAGTTTACAGCTCCTCTTTGTTGCAACAGTTTGTTGAAAAGACGGCTCTTCTCTCAGAGCCACGCAAGCGTCGCAGCAGTAAGCAGCAGTTAGTTGTAAACAAACTTCCGGGTGGCGAGATTCAGCGTGAAGAATACGGCAGTGTATCTAATGTTTCACCTGACTCAGGCATACAATCTGTCGATAACAGTCCTCTGCATTTGCTTAGTCCTGTGAGTCCTCCTGCTAGTACTACTACGGCAAATCCGACAGCTGTTTTATCGCCGGCACAAGTTCCGAATACAATTGCAACTACTAATTCGACTAGCAGTAGCCCTAATAAAGGTGATTATTTTTGATCAATAATCAATAAATTTTTAAATGTTTGGTAGTTACCAAAATATTCCTTCATATTAGATAAACAATTTTGATAAAATGTTTTTTTTTATTTATTAATTTAGAATAACAATTATTTCAAAATAAAAAATGAATCTTTTTTTCACATTTATAATTTAAATATTACACTACACATTACAGTTCAAGCTACCACTAGTAATTTAACCACCGCCTCGTCAAGTTCCTCTACAACCGCTACAAGTTCTACTTCAATATCGGCAGCAACAGCCGCAGCGTTAGCGGCAAAGTCAAAGCCGGTGGTGAATGTGGATCGTGTACTAAATCCACCAAAGCGAAAGCCCGGCAGGCCGGCAAAGATCGCTACATCAACGGCAACACAGCCTCGCGGTCCGGGCAGGCCCAAACTTAGACCTGATGTGTCAGTGCCTCCAGCCAAGAAAGAAGCTCCAGAAAAACCAACTCTTAATAAAGAAAACCCTTGTTTAAAACGTGCTAAAATTGTTGTCTCTCAATGCAGTAGACCACCTGCAAAACAGCAACCACAGCCAGAAGATGATGAAACTGAAGAGACGCTCGATAAGAGGCTCAAAGCTAGAAAAGCGGGACTTAGAAAATCCTGCGTTATTACTGGTGAGTTTTTTTTAAATATTTTTTTGGTGAATGATTAATAGTTTTCAAATAATCGTATAATTATATATATTATATATTTTATCGTAATAGTACTTATAATATGTAGTATAATCTATATTATTATACTTTACTCAAATGTAGAAATTGATATGAAAAATTAGAATAAATTTATATTTCAAAACATATAAATTTCCGTAAATCAAACTAAAACTTTATCTATCGACTTCAGTAACAAAGCAAAACGCTTCAATTCATCAACTAGATGAGGTAAAAGTGTGTCTGACCCGTAAAAAGTGCCTAAACAAGACGGTCCAATCCGTTGCTCCCAAACGGGCGAAAGAATCGACCAGTGCAAGTCAAAACGAAGAATCTAATAGTTTCAAGAGAATGAGGCGGGAAAAGCAACCACCCAAAAGGGAAATAGGGCAGCAGAGTGCTTCCAAATTAATAAACACAGAAGAGACCACAGGTAAAACAATGTTTAATATTGATACAATTTTATTAATTGCAAATAAAAAAAAGAGTTTTTTATTCAATTCAATTAAATACTAAAAATCAATTAAATATAGCAGAAAAATGAAAAATCTCTTAATTATGTTTTATAATTAATAAAATGTAAATTTAACCAAAAACGAAAGTGATTTTATTTCATGATATGATTTATAATGAAATACATTTTAAAAAAAGACGCACAATCGTCAAGGATAACATTGCTTTATCATTTTAGGTAAATTAGACAGTAAAAAATGTTCAAAGGAAAATAGACTCGATCCAACAAATAACAGTAAAAGACAACAACCAACGCGTAAAACTCAGCAACAACAAAGTCTTGTCACAGTGTCCCGTCGTGTTCTTAAGGAGAATAAAGCCAATAAAAAGGCAGCCACTGTTAATAACAATAACAACAATGATGCTACCGGTTCACTCGAGACCAGTGGCGTCGGAGTACAGACTATCATATCTCTTCCGGTCATCAATCCGATGAAAAGCAGTGATGCGGCCCCAGAAAGCAGCAACGTAGAAAAGAAGGTACGAGAATACCCCATTCATAAATTCTTTGCACATTATCATCAAATCATATTACATGATTTTTATCACTTACGTTTTTTATTCACTATATAATTACAACCCTGAATTTTCAAAATCAATATACGTTTTTTAAAAGTAGATTAACTTTAAATAAATAGCTGCTTGATCCTAATAATTTGAAAAATTTGTCATAGAAAAAAAAATAACAGCTTTAAAAGCTTCAAAAATATTGCGACAATAATTCTTTCATTATGTTAGAAAAAAATCCCTGTGCAATTCCCTTTAGCAATTATAGTTCTTGCAGAACGCCCGCACCAGTTGACGTAATACATGTGTACTGCATACATCACATCTTTAATTACGACATCTCCTCCTTTTTCCGCTCTGTTCAGAGTGGAAGAATCGCACATGTCGCGGCCGATCCTGCAAATTCTCTTGGTGTGGGTGGGTGGTAGGGGATGAAGGTATTAAAGGCCAGCCCTCGCGAAAATTGATTAGCGCGCCCGACTAGCTTTCTCCATTAAGAGGGTCGCTCGGCTTGAAGCCGATTAGGGGGAGATTTCTGCGCACACGCGTCTCTTACGACTCATGAAAGATGCATGACCCGGGAAATCGTCCGTTGAGAGCCTAAAAGAGAACGAGAAAGGCGTTCTTTTACGTTTGCGGCGAGCTTTTGGGCTGTTTCCACAGCTGTCGGCTGTTTGTTGCTAATTAATGTCAGGGGTAGCAGGTTTAAGGGAGCATGCGAGAACGAGTTACGTGATTAGGAGGCGAAAATCGTTTGGGGTTCTGCCTCGTAATGCGAAATTGTTGTCTAACTTTTCAAAATAAAATAAGAAATTCAATTACTTTCTAAAATAAAAGTTTCTTTTTCTTTCTAATAAATTATAAAAATACGTAATTAATAGTATTATGAGTTTTATTCGAGAGTCGGGAAAAGTCGATTCGTCCTTTGTTACCCACCGTAATTTTTTTAAGGAGTGCAAGGATAGGCTTTTTTCTTATATGAAAAGCAGATGAGGGATTGAACATTTCAAGTCGTCCATCAATGAAAATATATTTTTATTATATACTTTAAATACAAAAATTATTTAACGTTTATTTAGTTATTTGTTAAGTAATGAAACTTATATCGTTACAAATCGTTATAAATCTTTTATGATCTTAACTTCATTTATTGACAAATTTTACAATCACTGTTGTATGCAGTGTATGCAGCATTGTATAATGCTCCTATTGCAATTTTGTTTATTTTTTCAAAACCAAAGAACCACTTAAAGAAAAAAAGAACTCAATTGATACCCAACTGTTGCCTCTCTGTTAAGGTACGACATTCATCTATGGACAACGTTTTGCCTTCTTCTATCCAACAACAGCAACAGCGTACCGATAGGTCACATCATCACCATCATCATCACAAGCATCGGCGACGCGTTGCAGCACCGAAAACCCCCATCAGAGTAGACCCAACTGTGGGTCAGGAGCTAGAAAGGCTTATCGATGAGTTCGGTAAAATGTGTAGTCTTGGCAAAGCAGGCAGCATTGAAACCAGTGGTAGCGGAAATAGCGAAAACGGCGAGACAGAGAATGCATCGGCAGCAGCTACTGCACAAATCGATGAACTCTTGCCGCAAATGTTTAGAAAGAAGGGGTCGAAAAAACGCAAGGGTGATGAAATCTCCCAAGCTGAAGAACAGAATACTGGTTAGTAAACTTCCATTATCCTTTTAGTAATTATATGAAATTCATATTTTTCGAGTATACAATATTGAATGTAAAGTATCAAACATTAATATTGTAAAATAATCGAAGATAAAATTAAATTCATTTTTCCATCTTATAGGTAAAGCTTTGAAACGACGTGTAAAGAAAGAAAAAACTAATAATAGTAATACTGGCAGCAGCAGTAGCAATGCAAGTGTAACCGGTACCGACACAAGCAATCCTAATGAACAACGTTTGCCACTGAAGAAACGTCATTATCATGTCTTTAGTTTGCACAGTAATAGTTCACAAGAGCCACGACACGAAGAAGATGATGGTGAAGAGGAAGAAGGTGAAGATCACGATCTTGAAGATGATGAAAATGAAGAACACGATGAAGAGGATGAAGAAGAAGATGAAGACGAAGATGAGGAAGAAGAACACGAGGATGAGACCGAAGCTTCGGCAGAAAATCACGTGGTCAATGAGGTGTCAACTATGAAGCCCAGTACCGAAATTCACAAAGATTTCAATAATCAACCGAAGGTCGATCTTAGTGCTGTTATAGTAACATCTGCTGAAACAAAAAAGAAACCCAAAGAAATTGAAACTCCAGCTGCGAAAAATGGTGAGTATTTTTACGATAATAAAATTAATTAGTTAAAGTAAAGTAAAAATGATTACTATTAATAATTAATCTAATTATATGTTCAGGCAATGAAACCAGTGAAACAACTACTGAAAAATCGCAAAATCAAGTCGACTTACAGCCACGACGCAAAAAGAAAATAGTGAAGGATTTACGGGTTACGGTAACAAAACTTCCCGTAGAAAACAATCACATCGTTGACAAAAAAAAAAAATTAGAAAAAATGTGTGCTGGCGATAAAACCACAAAGTCCACTGCGGAAAAGGTTCTAAAAGCGGAAAAAACAAATATCGAAAAAGTTACGAAAACTCAAGTAGATAAAAATGAAAAACCGGAAACTCGATCCTCTGAACATAATCTACGACCGGAGCGAAATGCTAAAAATAAACAGTTAAAAGAGGAGAAAGAAAGTAATGCTAGCAAATCTGTTAAAAAAGAATTAGAAATTAACAAAATTGTAAAGAAGGATTCTGAACCTAGTAAGGCAGTGAAAAAAGATACGGATACTAGTTCTAAAGTATTGAAGAAAGATATTGAAACAAATAAATCAGTCAAAAAAGATACAGATGTTAATAATAAATTTACTAAAAAGGATACTGATGCAGCCAAAACTTGTAAAAAAGATAATCTCGATAATGTTAAACAATTAAAAAAGGAAATTGAAGGTAATAAAACTACTAAAAAAGATAACGATATTAAGAAAAAAGATCCTGACAATAAAATGGACATAATCAAAAATAGTGAGGTAGTACTTCATAAAAACGTGAAATGTGAAATTCAAAACTCTTCTGCTACAAATGCAATAAGTAGTTCCTTAGCCGTAATAATGATTAAAAAGAAAATTCGTCGCAGGAAGGCGATTAATCGTACAGGCTTTCCAACATTAAAGAAAAAGAAGAAAAAGCAAATCATGACATCTCTCCTGCCCAAGGAGGAGTTACAGAAAGTTATTAATAGTAAATTAGATAAAAACCCTATTTTAAAAGTTCATAATGTTGATGTAAAGAAAGCTAAAGAGGAAATCAAAGAGAAGAAGAAAATTGAAGCTACTCCAGCAAAAACGGAAGTTCCTGTGATTAAAGACACAGGGAATAAAGAAGAAAATTCTGAGAATAAAAAATTGGATGAAGATAAAATGTCGTATGACAGTGATAATGCTACTTTGGAAGAAACAATGCAAATGTATGCGGGATCACTAAGAGTTAGAAAGGATTTGGTTCTTGAATGTGATAGTAGTAAACCTTGTGATAAATTATGCCCAGTAAAATACGAAAAAATTCAAGATTCGAGAATGTACGATGAAAATGCTACTTTGGAAGAATCTCTTGAAAGGTAACAAATTAAAGATCATTAAAAATTTAAATATTTTTTTAAGTTTAATGTTTTAAAATCTTAAAATTTTATAATGAAATTTAAAAGAACTTTTATCATGAAAATATGTTGTAAAATTCATTTTTAGGTATAATCAAAGCCAAAAAGTTGCAGTGTTAAGTGAGGAAAACTTAAGAAAATTAGAATGTGCAAATTCACATGTTAGCGTTAAACTAGAGGCACATGCTTGTTTGAATAATAACAATCATCGAAGAATCCGTAATTCAGCTAGTCCTTGTCCTCTAACTGTCAAAAATCTTAAAAGACTCCGTAATGAATATGACACAGAAAGTGATGCTTTACCTAGCAGTGACATTGCCAGCGATGATCATGATAAGCAGGTATAAAACTTTTAAATAAATCTACGTTAATAAATTACATTACTTTAAGAAAAAAAATATTATTTTTAATTAAAAATTTGTAAAAGCAGACTGGCGGCTCCACACGTAATCGCAGAAAACAGCCGCGTTGGAAAAAACGCTACTTACAAGCAGGCTTGTTCTCAGATTATTTCAAAGAGGATGAACCGCGTAAAGCATCAAGTTCAGATGCAGGTGCAAATAAAAATAAAATGGTATATGATCCGGCAGAGCATCCCCACGGTCTTTTACCACCGCCCTATCATTGTGGGAAGTTCCTTAGACAACGTAAAATACCTTTCCAATTACCTTATGATCTTTGGTGGTTGCACACGCATTCGAGACTTCCTGGTCGAGATCTTGTACCCTCTTGGAATTACAGGTACTTTAAATAATATCCCGTTAAGTCATTTTCGCAAAATTAATAATATTTATAACACTAATCAATCATCTCACTATCGAATGTTTTTAGAAAAATTCGATCAAATGTATATTACGACGTAAAACCAACGATGTTATATGAGGCGCAAGCATGTGAATGTAAACCTGAATCTGGTTGCGGTGATGATTGCATCAATCGTATGGTCTTCAGTGAATGTTCACCACAGCTTTGCCCTTGTGGCGAACGCTGCAAAAATCAAAAGATTCAGAAGCATGAGTGGGCACCAGGCTTGCAACGATTTATGACGGAATGTAAAGGATGGGGAGTTCGTACGCATCAGTTTATTAAAAGTGAGTATTGAGTTATGACATTATCCTTAGAAAATTTTTTCTAGAATATGTAATTCTTCATATTTATTTGATATTAATTTCGATTTAAATCTTACAAAGTTTATTACACGAAACTATTTTTACAGCTGGAGAATTCATCCTAGAATACGTCGGAGAAGTAGTATCAGAACGGGAGTTTAAGACTCGCATGGCTACACGGTATGCAAACGATACTCATCATTATTGTCTGCATTTGGATGGCGGTTTAGTAATCGATGGACACCGAATGGGCGGTGACGGTCGATTTGTCAATCATTCTTGCGAACCTAATTGCGAAATGCAAAAATGGAGTGTTCACGGATTACCGCGCATGGCTTTATTTGCTTCTAGAGATATAAATCCCGGTGAAGAACTTACTTATGATTACAATTTTGCTCTCTTCAATCCATCCGAGGGACAAGAATGCAGATGCGGTAGCGATGGTTGCCGAGGTGTTATTGGTAAGAAATTCTTTTTATACCTAAAATACAGGAAAAGTTCAAATTTTTTCATTAATTAAGAAAAAATTAGAAAAAGTATATTGTTGACATTCATTTTTTTTGTATTGAAATAAATTGTATCTTAAATATTTGAGAAAGTTGTATAAAATAATCAATTAATGAAACAGTTAATAGTTCATGATTTCTAATAACGATGTTACAGGCGGTAAGAGTCAGCGAGTTGCTAGATCATTGGTTCCCACAAATCAAATAGCTGGCACAAATCCTGTAGCTACAAATAATGCAACAAATGAACGTCGCTCAGTGGGACGACCACGCAAAAATTCCCGCAAGACTAATAACGTTACTGTTCAACCACAAACAGCATCTAGCCTAGCCATTACTACACAAACTAGTCGAAAAAGCGGTCTTTGTAAATCACGTAGAATTGGACCTGATGGTAATCCTTTACCCTCGCCCGTTATTAAGCCTTTATCCCATCAACAGCGCATTTTTGTCCTTGAACATCGATGTTTCCTACTCCGAAATCTTGAAAAAATTCGAAAAGCTAAATTGCCTGGTACCCAGCCTAATTCACAGGTAATTAATATTTATAAGATTATAGGTTTTTCTTACTAAAAATTACTTTCGATTGAAAGAATAAACAGACTTTTTATTATTTATAGAATAAGAGTACAGTTAAAGTAGGAGGAAGCTTGACAGGAGGAGCTCAAGTGTCAAAAGAAAAAGGTGCAAATGACATTAAAGCTAATGCAGAGGTGTTTTTGACACATTTGACGGCTTTAACAAACACCGGTTCACGAACAGTAAGAACTAGAAGGCTTGCACAGGCGCAGGATGATCCAGAAGTCAATAAAACTGCTAAATTGGCAAAGGTGAATATTATATTGTTAATTGTTGATAAACTATTATTATTATTATTTCAAAACAAACATGTACCTTATTTTTAAAAATATAATTATTAGGTTTTGAAAGACCTATATGCTATAATTACAAATGCAAAGGATGAGAATGAGGCTTTGCTATGCACGCCTTTTATGGCATTACCACCAAAACGAAAAATACCTGAATACTATGAGAAAGTTCAGGATCCGATTGACTTGACAATGATCGATCAAAATATCGATAATGGACAGTACAAAACTGCTGAGCAGTTTGATCAGGATGTTATCAAAATGTTTGACAATAACGTGAGATTCTTTGGGCGAACTTCCGATATTGGCATATCTGCTGCAAGACTGAGAAAATTGTACCTTGGTAGCAAGGCTGACTTTGTTATCCCGATTACAGAGGCGACTGGATTGCCACCTTCACAGGCATTTTTACCTCCAAGAGGCTCAACCGCTGGTGAAGAAGATGTAATACGCTGCATTTGTGGTTTACATAGGTAAAGTTGACTAATGCTGCTCCTTTATTTTATTACTTACAATTTAACTATATTATTAATCTAGTTATAAAAAATTAGAAGTATATGGAAATTATAAGTTTGTATTAATCTAAATTTAATTACTTTTTATTTTTGAGCCAATAAATTTCAAAAATTAAAAATAATTAATTGAAATTATATAAGTCAAGTGATTAATGATTAATACTTCAAACAGGGATGAGGGATTGATGATTCAATGCGAGCGTTGTCTAGTATGGCAACATTGCGACTGCGTCAAAGCTGATACAAGCGCAGACTCGTATTTGTGCGAAAGATGTCAACCTCGGGAAGTTGATTATGAGATACCTTTAGAAGGAGAGGAAGAGGAGGAAGGCCTAAAATACTATGTTACTTTGATGCGTGGAGATTTACAATTGAGAACCGGTGACACAGTATACGTCTTAAGAGATACACCAGACAAGCATACCTATAAAACAATTGCTAAACTGGATTATGAACAAATGGACATATTCAGGATTGAAAGATTATGGAAGAATGAAGCGTAAGTTTTTTGGTAATTAATTAAAGAGTAACGTCTGAACTTATAAAAAATTTCGTGTCTAATTTTTATTGCAGTGGAGACAGATTTGTATTTGGGCATCATTATCTACGACCACATGAGACTTACCATGAACCCACGCGTAAATTTTATGAAAATGAAGTGGTGTGTGCTCCGTTGTACGAGGCAGTGCCTTGTGAATTAGTAGCTGGCCGTTGTTGGGTTCTTGATCCTCATACATTTTGTAAAGGTAGTGTTTCAAAATATAATTTTTGTTTCTATACATAGTAATACGTAATTTTGAAAATTTTAATATTAGAGAATCTCCTTTTCTTAATCATATGCTGGTAATTTTTTTAAGCGTTTAATTAAAGAAAGTATTGATAATTACAGGACGTCCTGCCAACTCTAGCCCTGAACATATTTACGTGTGCGAATATCGTGTTGATCGACAAGCCAGATTGTTCACAAAAGTGGCACGATCTCGCCATCAAGTGTGTACAAAACCATATGCATTTGAAACCTTCCCCCAACGCATTAAGCACTACCGAACTTATTTGGTAAATATAGTAAACAGTATAAACATTTAATAAATCATAAGCTTAAAGAATTTATTAATTGTTTACTAATTTAATAATTATGCAGCCTCACAGTCTTGACGGTATTGCTGGTGGAAAAGGTACAAAAAAGAAAAATGGTTCTGAAGTTGAAAATGCTAATAAACCAGAATCTCGAGATAATATCAAACTAAATAATAAGGAACAGCCAACTAAATCCAGAGGTCGACGGCGTATGTTAGAAAATGCATCTATAACAACTCACATAAATTTTGTTCAAGTAAGTTATTTAATAATTGAAGAGCAGTTTATACCAAATTAAACATTAATTAAATTAAACAAATATGAGTATCATTAAACTTAACACAAAAACTTTTTTTAGAGAGAAGATAAGAAAAAGAGACTGAATAGCATTTTGCTGAATTTATTAGACAGAATGCCAAATAAAACTGAACCCTTAGATGTGTCAAATCTTTTGGAACGCAACAGAAGGAACAGAAAAAGGCCGGGTATACTGAATCCGTGATATTGGGTAAGAACTGATGATTAAATATTATTGAATACTTAAATTATCAACATAAGTTTATAATCGGTTAATTTATTATTATCCAATTGTAATATATGTTTGAAAAATTTACACTTTTATCTCTGTACAATGAAACTAGTATAATTTTGATAATTAATATTCCTTTAAATTGACTGCACCTTTCTTTATTTTACAAAAGTATTTATCAAATAATTAAAAATTATTATTGCATTACATTAAAAAAAAAATTAAATAAAGTTAAAGTCGCGTAATATAAAATAAAATCAATAATTAAGATTAAGTAAATAATATAATTTACAGGTTATTTAAATGCGTAAATGACGGCTCGGACGACTGAAAAAGTGGATAGTGGGATCATCAATATCTTCATCGACATCAATTCCAGAAGAGCACAGTCATTCGAGCACGTGATTTATGTCATTTAAAGGATTACTTTCAAAATAATTAGGAACAGAGTACATTTCACGCAAGGAAAAAAACTTTGCACGTAGGTTAGACAATCTAAAAGTGAAGAGAAAAAAGTAGAACGGAACTGAATTGCCATTGTTAGATCGAAATAATCGATTGTACATCGTATGGCAAATTAAAATTGTAGGTACCCTCGCCGATTTGTAATTATAAACCCATCGGGTAATTCAAAATGATCCGATATCTGTAAAAAGTTATTATACACCCATGGCGCGCGCACGAAGTAGATATTTAGAGAATCACAAAGATTTATAAGCTAATTTAAAAGATATCCTAAAGAGACGAAAGAAAAAAGACCTTAGGCTTTCTCGTAAAAGTCCAATGGATTTTTTCATTTCGCTCGGCGTATGTTATTTAATGTATATCGAAAATACATTTGTACAGAGTTAATTGTAAATTATTTTTATTTTTATCAGGTTAATCATTGTTAAGACCAGAATAGTCGATTGTACAAATTATAAAAGTGCGCTCGCGAGAAGTCACGCTTAAACATTTAGTATTATATTTTTCATAACCCTGGTGTAATTAAAGAAGTAGGGCATAGACACTTAAACCTAGGGAATTAAATGAACTGGCGGCTAAGTTTTTAGCATTCATTGTGTTACTAAACCGTATCGGTGTATCTTTCCGGTTGTATCACGTTCTATCACGTTAAATTAGCCCAATAAGATCCGTAGAGGAAATAAAAGAAATATAAAGTCAAAGCGAGACGTTAGATGCATCCTAAATAGAGCCTTAAAAAGTTATAATATATCTACTGCAGAGTCAGACATCATACAGTAGTTAGGAAATTCAAAGTTGTAGAAGCTTTGTTTATTTGTTGCATATTTTAAAAATTATAAAATTTTTTAAACTATGGTTACTATGTATATGTATCCTATTACACATTAAAAGCGGGCTTCATTTTCTTCAAAAAATCGAAATTAAAACGTTTAATATTGACAAATCTTAAACAAAAATGAAAAATTTTCGTGCATACGATTTGCAAAGGTTTTGTAAAAGCAACTATTTTTATAATTGAAATTTTTTAGTAAAAAACTTACTATAAAATAGTTTGCATGGGTTGTTTGATGCTCACAATAATTATACACATTCTTTTTTTATTGTGCCCAATTTATCATAGCCTAATATATCTATATAAATTTCACCATTAAAAATGTGCACAATGTTTTTAGGTGTACGATTCTTATGTGCATAAATCAACCCATACGAAATAGCTTAACAGATAAAATAAAATTTTAAAAGAAAAGCGTCATATATATTGTACTTAGATGTCCAACTCTGAAAAATGAAAAAGTTATAAAACAGAAAAAAAAATAATACTTAACGCTGTCACGCTTAGACTTTGCCAAACAATGAGAAAAGCTTTAACAGATTGGAAAATAGCTTTCAGCCTTTTAAAAGCAATCTTTATACTATGCTAGTTTACTTCCATCGGAAAAATGTTTTCAGATCCTTTGAAATATTCGTCTTAGTCTGTTTTAATGCATAACATCGAAATAAGAGTAGATTTATAGGCGCGATAATGCTTTTGTACGTTTTCTTTTAATGCCGCTTTATTATACACAAGCACAATATCCGCTCTCTCACACTCCTTTTTTGTTGTTTGCGAAACAATTAAATAGATAAATTTGCACATGTGTGATAAAAATTGATGGTTAATTCTGAAAAATACATCGTAGGTAATTAAAAATTTAATAACTTCTTTAAAAGTTGAACATTTTGTATAATGTTAATCGTGTTTGTTTATTAATAAAAGTACAACAAAGAAGACATAATAACTATAAGTTTTAAATAATTCTTTGATAAGAAAGCACTAATAAAATTGTTGATAATAAACATTTAATAAATAAATATTTCAATTAAAATTAATATATATTATTAATTTTAATTTAATTGATTAGCATTTGTATTTTTCAGTTCGCTATTAATTTTCATTACATAGACGCGAAGGTACTATGAAGTATTTTACCTCCTTCTTGCCTAGACATTATTATTATTATTATTATTATTATTATACTATTATTAAACTATTATTATCGATTTTTTACTGTTTTGAGATTTTTACTAGAAAACAGTTGATTAAAATGTAATCGAATATCCGCATTTGCGTATTTAAAGGATATTTTGAAAAAATGAAGCGTTAAAAAAATTTTTTCGAGAATGAATTTTTGTATATTTTTATTAACAAAAGAATGAAATGAAATCTCCAAATATACCATAAATACTACTGTTTTTATAATAATTTTTCTCTTTGTTATTATATGCCACTGGCGCACGTAGAAAACTCTGGTTAATCACGGCGAATGTGATTTCTCTTACAATGAAATTTATATTTCTATAATATATGTCGTTTGAAATAACTTCCAAACGCGGTAACGTTGTGGTAGTAATGTGTGCTATATAATCCTAATTTAAATAAATTTTCTGGTTATTTCTTAAAAAATATTTCATGTTCTTTTATATCCTTTAAAAGTTATATCCTATGTATCGTATGATTTTTAAAGAATTTTCACATGCTGATATTCTCTTCAGAATTTAAACAACCTTTACTTTTTAAAGGTACATGTGTTATGATTTCTTTGTATTTAGCAAACGACTGCATTTCTTTAACATTCTGTACAATTACAGATTTTAACATCGAGAAAAAAAGAAAATGTTACAATAGCTTCTAAGCATAAAACCTTACATACGTTTATCTAATTTATTAACCGACATTATTAATGGTACATGTACTTTATAAATATATTTGTTTTAAAATTTTTTCAAGTAATGTAGATATTATGCATATACGTATCATATTACTTTCGCCTTCGATTTCACGAAATTAAACTTTTAATGAAACGGAAAGTAAACAAAGTTAATTGAAAATCAAAATAAAACAAGAAATGAATTTGATTTGAAGGAAAAAAGTTTATTAATTTAATTAAAAACAAGAACAGATTATTAAAGGTAACTGATACATTTAAACTTAATTTAAAAAAGACGGTTTCTTGTTTATTAAATAAATCTACTCATGTTTGATGAAAATATTGTTTTTCCCTAAGGTGAAACATGCGAACTAATAGATTCATCCTACAATAAAGTTGCAGAGCAAAACAAACCAGAGGGGCTAATTATTAACATAAAGATGTATAGATAGTATAGATAGATGGTTTGCTACAAAACTGACAATATCTATTACACGTATTATTGTGCCGTTTTTAGTAAACCAGATGGATTGTTTTCTATTATAAACTATGCACTGTGAGTTAAAAAAAATGAAACTTCGCTACAAAGTTGCTGTCGTACAGTAAATTGTCCCCGAGAAATCGTAAGGTTAGTACAAATTTTTACATATTTACATAAAGCTCTGCAATGTCAATGCCTGTCAGAATCTTCCATCTTTTGTTTTGTCTAAATTATCACAAATGCAAGAAAAATTCCTTATTTTTTTCATCGTATAATATATCTCATTTTTATATTTTTCATCCCGTTTCTTGCATTTACTCGATCCTTAAAAAAAGAAATGCCTCTCCTGGTGTCTTTCTTTTAAAGTCCATGAAAGTTTTCTTTTTGTTTTTCCTCTTTTCGTCGTCTTACATGTAAATATTACTTCAATGCATTTACTTTTATATATATATATATAAAAGAGCTGAATTTTCAACAAATTGATACCTCTTAGCGTAAATATAAGCTTTTTTCCAATATAAGAAAACCTAAATAAAAAAACAAAAGAAAAATACTACTCCACCGTCGCTTTTATAAAGGTGCACACGTTATTTCATTTTCTCTTTCGCGCTAACACTTTCATACTCTTAATTTCTAAAAATTTGTCAAAATGCACACAGAGTGACGAGTAGCTTCACAGACTTCCTATACAATTAATAATTATAGGTGTATACATGTGTACTAGGCGTGTGTACATAATGTTTTTAAACAGACTTTTTCTTCTTTGTCGATATATTATATGTATCGAAGGCGTATGTTTTCTGTACACACCTTATTGTAAGCCTATTGTGTACGTACAATTTGGAATTATTCATTCTTTATTTGTTGTCTCTATTGCTACCACTGTGGATTAGTCAGGATGATTGGAAAACGACTACGAGTAGTTCTTTTTTCTGAGAAGTAGTCATAGCCGTCGATAGACATTTCTAGAATTTATTTATCTGTAACAAAAAATTTCAAGTATATTTTTAAATTATCTTAAACTGTCATTAATTAAAATAGAAGTTTAATTGAGTAAATATTATCGTCTATTTAACAAATTAATTTTAACAAAATCCAGAAATCATTTCATTCTAATACTTTCTAGATTTTATAAAAAAATATTATAAATTGGAACTAATTTTGGATTATTTGAAGAAACTACTGTAAAAAATGTTATATAACTTTTATAAACCTTTTTTTATCGACTAAAGAGCTTAATACTTATGTGAATGAAGTAATAAAGTTCAAAGGGTATTATTATTTAAAAGATAAAATAATTCATAATATTAAGTTTTAGTTTTAACGAAATTAGCTTAAACATCACAGTATTTTTTATATTTAGTCATTCTCTTTTTAAAAAAATACCTACTGTTTTCGTTTTTATACAATATAAATTTAAAAAATAAAAAGAAATATAAAATACTAATATTTAATTGTTTCAAAATTTTTGCCTTAACGTAAAAGAATTCTTTGATTACACTATTTGGGCTTAATCACGTGATAGAAAGAAAAATTTAAATGTTGTATCTGCTGCATATGAATAAGTATAAAGCATACATCTTTAAATCTATTAAATGGCATACCTACCTTTCAATTTTTGAAAGGCAAAATAATAGACTACAAAAGTGTTTTTGCTGTGTAATATTACAAAATATTACTTTTTTATTTATAAAGAAAAGAAAGAATATTCATTATTTGATCATAGAAATTTACAATATTCTATTAAACGTTTAATAAACAAATGGTTACTTGTGTATCTTTATGTTTAATTTCATAAATAATTTTATGAAAACCGTCATGAAATGCATTATATTTTTTTAGCGTGTATAAGATTAATTATCGCCTATGTTTAATAATATGCTAATTTTTACAGTACACAAATTATTAAGTACCTTTATTCTAAAAATGAGTATTTGAAAATTTCACGTTTTCAGTATCTCACAAATTGTTATTTATTGACTATAAGACTTGCAATAGTTTTAAAATTTCAACATGCATCTTTACAAGAAAAAAATCAATGTTTAATTAAAGATTTATTATTTGTACATTTAAATTTGTAAGCGAAATAAACATTTTTAGCAATCAAATTTCTTGAAAAATTAAAATTGTTAAAATTAGGTAAATAATTTAAACTTTAATTTTTCAACCAAGGCTTGTATAAAATAATTTTTAAAAATTCTTCCTTTATTTATAATTCTAGTACACATATTATAATGTTGCCTATGAAACTGTTAGAAAAGTATTTCTTTAAAATATTATTTATTAATAATAAAAATTATAAATTATTTTTACAGTTAGTATAAAATAATTATGTAAAGTAATTTATTAAAACTTTTCAAGAATTATTTCTGATTGCGAATTCATTTATTTCTTCATTACATCTTTAAAATTCATTTCTTGTAAAGAGGTATGAAAAAGAAATAAAACAAGACGTCCCAGACTATTGTACTATTCACACATGCACATAGAATCATACGTCACTCAAAATATTTCTAACTAATCCTGTTAAAAAAAATTAAGTGAACTTGTGTGCATTGTTATATTATCAATGTACCTTGGTCTTCATCATCCGACTTTGCAAAGCGCAAGCTCACTCGCATCTCTCTGATTTTGTCATATTGGTGATTATTTTTTGGCTGTGGTCTGGCCGCCAGAGCCCTGCGTCGATCCACTGCTACCGCCGCTTTGACCCGTCTGCTGACCGCTACCGCCCCAATACTGATTGTAATACTGCGGGCCCCAGCTATTCCAGTTGCCATTACCGTAACCACTACCAGTTTGACCATATCCAGAAGCTGACTGACCGTAGCTATTTTGGCCGTAACCTTTCCAACTGCCCGCTCCGCCCCAAGCTTGCTGTTGTTGATTCCAAGAAGCACTTCCCGATTGTGAACTACCACCCCAACCTCCTTGGGATTGATTTTGCCAGTTGCCTTGAGAGTTCCACGCTGACGTATTACCGTGCTGATTGCCTTGGTAACTTTAGAAAAAAAAATATAATTTATATCTTAGGTATCTACATATTAATCAGTTCTACATTAACATGTTGGAGAGATCATTTAATATTTTTATTAAATAATTCTTTAGAATATTAAAAACAAAATTACTTTTTTTTAAGGTTAGTCAAATTAATAGTAGGTCAAATCCATTGAATACTTTAAAAAAACTATCATTGCAATATTATGTAATTCACAAAAATAAATGATATAAAGTGAAAAATATTCTACTCACCCCATAGCGTTCCAACCACGACTTGACGACCTGTTACGATCATTTCCTTGGCGTCTGTCGTTAGTACTACTTCTTGGTTGCAGTGCTCCACCACGACCTCGCCATGTTCCTGGAGACCCGTAACCTCCACCATGCCTCATAGGACCACCACGGTTTCGGCCCCCGTCTCGCCAGCCACCAGGACCGCCGCGCCATGAACCACCACTGCTTCTTCTATCATTGACTATAATGGAATTAAATGATTTATTAATGAATTTTAAAAATTAATATTAAAATCAGTTTTTATTGAGAAAAAATTATACTCACATCCAGACCTGCGATGATCTCTGTTGTCTCGGTTGTTACGATCTTTCTGTCCGTTATCGATGCGAGCTCGTTTGTTCGACTGCTGATGAGTCTGTCCATAACCAGCAGTTTTGCCTTCTGTATTATAAGTTTCAATCAATTTTTTACCTTCTTCTTCGTTAAGTTCTGCCCATATAACTTCTTCGAAAGATTCTCCCACAGTGGGTGCATTAAGATTTGCTGTAAAAAATTCATTTAAAAGATATTGCTTAAATATGTATAAACTTAGTTACAAAGCTATTTAAAAAATTGTTTTTGTATGTTAAAGTGAACTTACCTTTTACTTCTAAAATTGATGACTCTCTGATCTCTTCACCATTCGTTTCTTCTTTACGTTTAGCAATACGCGCCTTAAATTCTTCATCTGAAGGAATTAATACTACAGCTTTTCGGTGAAAACCATAGAAATTTCTCATTTTACGTCTTTGTGCTGATCCGTACACGTTTGCTTGCTGAAAATTTTTTAAATTAATATTTTTTGAACAAAACAGTTGTTATGGATATCATTTATCAGTTCTGTAAAGTCAATCTTTGCAGTCCGCTTATCATTATGAACATACCTGATCTAAAATGTAATTTCGTCTTCGTGATGGTGCAGATTCTAGTAATTTCGTAAGAGCACGCGTGCACTTTTCAACAATATTTTCCCATCGACCTTTGAAATTTTCCTTTAATGGAGCTCCATTAACCTAAGAGATACACGAATTTTTAAAAATTTAAAATTTAAATTATTCATTGTAAAAAAAAAAAAAAAAGTTCGAACTGATCCAACTATAATTTTTGTAAAGCAATTTTAACATCTCTAAAAAATAATAGAAAGAACAAAGAAGCACTACTCACTGTCATTCTTTCTATAAGATCGTGCGTTCCTAAAACACTGTACATTTTTTCTGGGTTTTCAGCCACATGCTTTGAAGCCCACGCAGTTTTTCCGGAAAAAGGTAAACCGCATAATAAAATAACTTCACAATCTTCTCGTTTTTCAGGACGACGAGGACCAGCTATTCTGTCATTGAGATCAACTTTACCAATACATGTGTAACTATAAAAATAAGTAGCTATTGTAATCACCTTAAACATTAACAAAGAAATAATTTATTATTTAAAAAATTTACCCGTCCAAAACATTCGAACTCCATGGTTCCTCTTGTCCAAGATTAACAGTAAACGAACAATTTTTACTTAAAACATGTGGATATAAGGCTTTATCCTGAAGTTCTTCTTTCTTCAGAATAAATGCAGCTCCTTGATCTTCTCCGTTAATCGAATAAGAAAGAATTA